>MU776852.1:73275-84477 GCA_026770625.1 Nicotiana glauca
TGCATAGAAGAGTTTCACACGAGGATTAAAGGGGTCACATTGCCAGAAGGATTCACGGGTTGGACAACATATTTTCGGTCCCTCACTGCTAGCCAAATCGAGTGGACGCTTGGATGGTTGCCCGTTGATGAAATTGTATATATGCCGGCAGCCCGGCCATATTTCCTTCTGATGGGGCTTAGAAGCATTCAGTCTTATGCCCCGTATCGAGTGTTGAGACAGCTTGGGAGATGCCAAATAGTGCCCAAGGATGGTGATCTTAGTTTGCAAGTGGTCGAAATCGGCCCCGATGGCTAGTTTTCCTGAAACGATGGTCCGCCAGGTCTGGAGTGAATGTCAATATTTGGTAGCAAATACTTGTATCCGGGATCGAGCTAAAGGAGAGGTATCACTCTACTATCAAGCTTGGTATAAAAGGGATGTTATATTCGGAAGGCCAGCCAAAAGGCCCCATCTCCAAGAATTTGCTGAATCATCACAAGAGATACAGAGCAAAAATAAGTGAGCTGGAAAAGCAAGTCCAAAATCTTAAGTTTGAAAATAGTGCGAGAAAAAGAAATTGGCCAAAGAAAATGAAGCCTTACGAGCCCAAATCCAGAAAATGAAGATAGCAGCTGAAACCCCTATTAGGAATGCCAAAGATACAAATCTTATAGACAGTTTGAGGCGAAAAGTAAATGATTATAGTTTTGACCTCAATAAAGCAGAAAGGGAACTAGCTGAGGTTCGAAGACAGTTGGCTAAAAACGCAGAAGAACGAGCCCGCATAATTCAACAGTTGAAAGAGGAACATGACAATAAGGTGGCTAGATTGAGGAAAAGGGTCATTACTGCAGAAAACAAAATGAGCAAACAAGCAAAAGAGTTTAAGGTTGAAAGGGAACACTGTTATACAGCTTTAGCACAATTAGAAATGGATCTACAATAACTTCAGGAGAGAAATCAGCAGACTCTGGAGGCCAGGGCCGAACAGATAGGGCGGTTACTGCAGGAAAAATGCATAATCAGAGAAAGAATCCTAGCTATTGCTCACCACATCACCAGAAATGACAAATGTGCGAGAATATGACTCAGACTACCTTCTTTGCTTCAGTGATGATATTTGTGAAACAGATAATGATTGACCTGGACAGACTTCAAAGGGAACTTTCATATAGGCCCGCATCGAGACCGAATGATGTCCCGTGGGCACCAAGAGCTTTAATGTATTCATGAGTCTGTATTTCATATTGTCAGTTACCTGAGTCTGTATTTTCATTTTTAGTCTGTCAGCAGTTCATTTTTAAATAGAATAGTTATTAAGAAGTATACAGTCTTGTTTATCATTTAGAGTCTTTCGTTGTAATGGATGTGTTTGCTATTAATAAAGTTGAAAATTCCAAAATTGTAGTTGCTATTTTTGCATTTATCTGGTTCAAGCAAGATCACAATACATAGGCAGTTTTCAGAGGACCCGATCATAGCAATTTGAGAAACAAAATAAAGCGGGAAGTAAAAGAAATAAAAGAAAAAAGAAAAAAGAGATCCGCAATAAAAGATCCATGAGAAAGAAAAGAAAAGGCAAGAATAAAAGAAAAGTTATAGTTGAGAATAAATAAAGCCGGGATGACGCATGTGGCCGCTCAAATTCATACTAGAAACCGATAATTCCCTAGGTGCATCCATGCTTCAAATATGTGGTCCTTTGTTTGTTAATGCCCTAACCACTAATAACGTTGTTGTTGTTGATAAGTTCAGACAGGTGTTTTAGCTAGCTGGCATTCTGGCAACTCATCCATATAATAACCGTTCCAAAGATATGTCAAAAATGGTTAGCCAAGAGATTGAAGCAACTATTGTTGACCCGGCCAGGGAGGAAGAAATAGTGGATGTCAATGCTATGAAAGAATAAATGTACAAACTGAAACAACAAATGGCCGAGATGTATCAGGCCTGGGCAAAAGGACATCCCTTGCCAGTTTATCCTGCCAATCTTGCCTATGTCCCACCACCAATTCAATCACAAGATCCTTCCACCGTAAATTCTTCCCCGACCTACCTTACCTATCCACCATATTATGCAACCACTTCTCAAACACCACCACCTCCACCACCAGTTGCTCCTGTGTACGTGGCTCATCCACCTGCCATGCTACACAAATCTTCAAGTGAACCTTTGTTCCACACTCAAGAAAACCACTACTATCCGCCTGAGCCTACTTTCAAACCTCATGAGCCCTACTCTTATACCCCTCTTATTGATATATCAGCTGAAGAAGAAAAGCCTCCTAAGAATCCTGAGCAGGAGGAGATGATACGCAAAGTAAAAAGCTTGGAACAATCGTTCCGAAACATGAAAGGTCTAGGAGGATAATTAAGTGTTGCTTATAAAGACCCGTGCTTGTTTCCAGAAGTCCAACTACCTACGGGTTTCAAATTACCGAAGTTTGATCTTTATAATGGACATGGCAATCCTTTAGCTCATTTGAAAGGATTTTGTAGTAAGATGAGAGGTGCCGGAGGAAAAGATGAATTGTTAACGGCGTATTTCAGCCAAAGTCTCAGCGGATCGGCTTTAGCATGGTATACAAGACAAGATCGTACCCGATGGTACACATGGGATGACTTAGCCCAAGCATTTGCAAACCACTTTCAGTATAATTTGGAGATTGTCCCTGATCGTCTTTCTTCGACCAAGATTGAAAAGAAACCTGGAGAAAGTTTTTAGAGAATATGGATTTCGATGGAGGGAACAAGCCACAAGGGTCGATCCTCCGGTGAAAGAGGGTGAGATGGTGGATTATTTTTTACAAGATTTGGAACCCACTTATTATGGGCATCTAGTGTCAGCAGTGGGGAAAACTTTCAACGAAGTTCTAAAGATGGGAAGCATGGTAGAAGAAGGTTTGAAATCCAACAAAATTATGAGTTTCTCCACGATAAAAGCGACTACCCAAGCCATTCAGACTGGCACTGGAGGGGTATTGGGTAAGAAAAACAAGGAAGAAATTGCACTGGTGGAGTTGAGGGCATGGTCCAAGGGTCCTTCACCCTACTATCATCAACCTCGTCCACATCACCAACCCTACCCACATACACCATATGGCCCACCACAACATTACTATCCACCCCCTGTTCCTCACTTCTCAGTTCACCACGCCCAAACTTATCATCAACCTCAGGCACCCTGGCGTGCACCCACTCCCCAAAATACCTAACATACCCAAAATGCATACCCACCTCCTAGAACCTACAGAAATCCCGGTGGAATCGGTTTACGACCAAACCCCACTGCCAAGAATGACAGATTGCAAAAGAAAAAGACTTTCACTTCGCTAGGAGAATCTTATAATAGCCTGTTCCACAGGTTGAGGCAGCTTGGAATGTTAAACCCTATTGAACCAAAAATACCAAACCCTTCCCCGAGGAACTTGGACCATTCAATCAATTGTGAATACTGCTCAGGAGCACCAGGACATGATACGGAGAAATGTTGGCATCTCAAAACTGCCATTCAGGAACTTATTGATACTAGGAGAATTGAAGTGCAGGCTCCGGAAACTCCTAATATCACGCAAAATCCATTACCAACTCATCATGAGGCTCACATGATTGAGTTAGTGTAGAGGGGAGAATACAAGAAGCCATCGCAAATGGTAATAATGATTAAGGCAAGTGAAAGTAAAGTAGATGAGAAGTTGACTGGCGGGAAAGCCTTGGTCACAGCAGAGCAGACAGTTAGTGAGCCAGCAATGATAGTGAAGCTAGAACCTGTTAAAGTGACAATACCGCGAGTAGTTGTTAAGCCTGTATTGGTTGTAAAAGGCGCCCGTACGGAACCAGTTATCATTAAACCAGTGGTTCAGTTGCCTGTGGTTAGTGAAAAGGCTGTTCCGTGGAATTGTGATCGGGTGAGTGTGATGCACAGAGGAAAAGAAGTCAAAGAAGAAGTATGTGACACACATGGGTTGACTAGATCAGGAAGGTGCTTTGCCCCTGAAGAATTGACGAAAGTTAAAGCAGTTAGAGATAATCCGACACCAGTGAAAAGAGCTGTTACTGAAGAGGAAGATGAAGAGTTTTTGAAAAAGATGAAAGCACAAGACTATTCAATCGTGGAACAATTAAGAAAAAGCCCGGCGCAAATCTCGTTGTTGTCCTTATTGATCCATTCGGATGAACATCGCCGGGCACTGATGAAGATTCTAAATGAAGCACATGTGCCAGACAAAATTACTGTGAATCATCTTGAGAAGACTGAAAACAAATTTTTTAAGGTTAGCAGGGTAACATTCTCCGATGATGAATTGCCGTTGGAGGGGACTGAGCATAACAGAGCCCTTTATCTCACGGTGAAGTGCGAAGATTCCGTGGTGACTCGGTTGTTAATTGATAATGGGTCTAGTGCCAACATTTTCCCTCTCTCTACCCTAGACAAGCTGAAAGTTGACAATGAAAGAATTCATAAGAATAGTATTTGTGTACGGGGATTTGATGGGGAGGGAAGGATACAGTAGGAGATATTGTATTGGAGCTTACAATAGGACCTGTGGAATTCACGATGGAGTTCCAAGTGCTTGATGTTGCTGTGTCTTACAATTTTTTATTGGGTCGACCATGGATCCACGCCGCAAAGGCAGTGCTGTCTACTCTGCATCAAATGGTCAAATTTGAATGGGATCAGCAGGAGATCGTGGTCCATGGGGAGGACAATTCTTGCAATGCTATTACACCCTTCGAGGATTTTGAAGATGATAAAGGCCCGTGGGTGTACCAAGTTGTGGACACATTGCTAGTCGCTAAAATCTTGGAAAGGGAGTGTGTTCCTAAGCCGAAAGTAGCCGCTGCATCAGTCATGGTGGCGTCCGATATGATAAGAAATGGATTTTTGCCCGAAAAGGGCTTGGGTGCTTCACTTCAGGGCATCACACAGTCGGTGTCTCTCCCTGATAATCTTGATACTTTTGGGTTAGGCTTTAAACCCACTGCTACTGACATAAGGAGAGCCAGAAAGATGAAGAAGAGAGTGTGGACCCTTCCAAAACCTATCCCTCGCCTTTCCCGTTCTTTTGTCCGGTCTGGTACTAAAAGGCACCCAGCAACAGTGATGCCCAATTCTATGGTGATAGAACCTTACAAGGAGATGATCGAAAGGTTCGAAAGGTTGTTTGATGAAGTGACTATGATGGAAGCAGGCGAAGGTCCGAGTAAAATAGATATGCAGTTTGTGGGATCTCAGGCCAAGCTTAACAACTGGGAACCTACTCCTCTTCCAATTCGGAAGGAGTCTTGGTAGTTAGTTTTTGATTTTTCTTTTGTTTATTAAATCTGGATTATTTCCAAGGTTGTAATTCAGATTTCTATGTTCCGTCCATTTGGATGAGCTAAACCTTGTTATTTTACAATTTTAATGAAATGCAATTTCCTTCTCTCTTCATTTCTGATAGCCTTTATTTTTGTTTTTCTTTTTTTTCTTGTACAGTCCCTTTTATGCTGGTTTCAATGATGTATCATGCATGAGTTCCAGCCTAGTCTTGATAATCAATGTGAAATAGTGAAAGTTGAGTGTCAGGATGAGATAGAATATTATGACGAGGAAGCTTTGGAAGAAATCAGTAAAGAATTAAGTCAATTTGAGGAAAAACCCAAACCTAACTTGAACGACACCGAGGCAATCAATTTAGGCGATCAGGAAAATGTTCAGGAAATAAAAATAAGTGTCCATTTGGAAGCTCCGCTCAGGGAAGAAATAATCAAGTTGTTGTTTGAGTTCAAAGATATTTTTGCATGGTCGTACGATGATATGCCAGGTTTGAGTACTGATCTGGTGGTCCACAAGTTGCCCACTTATTCGGAATGCCCTCCTATCAAGCAGAAGTTGAGGAAATTTAAGACAGATATCAGCGTGAAAATCAAAGAAGAAGTCAACAAGCAGTTTGAGGCGAAGGTCATACGGGTTACTCGATATCCTACCTGGTTAGCCAATGTTGTTCCTATGCCAAAGAAAGATGGAAAAATCAGAGTGTGTGTTGACTATCGTGATCTCAATAAGGCGAGTCCAAAAGACAACTTCCCACTACCAAACATCTATATATTGATTGACAATTGTTCCAAACATGAGATTTGTTCTTTCGTGGATTGTTATGCGGGCTATCACCAGATTTTGATGGATGAGGAAGACGCGAAAAAGACGACATTCATTACGCCTTGGGGAACTTACTGTTATAGGGTTATACCGTTTGGGCTAAAGAACGCAGGGGCAACATACATGAGGGCGATGACCACCATGTTCCATGATATGATACATCGAGAAATTGAAGTTTATGTTGACGATGTAATTATAAAGTCAAGAAAGCAGTGTGATCATGTTAAAGACCTGATGAAGTTTTTCCAGAGGCTCCGTAGGTATAATCTCAAACTCAATCCAGCAAAGTGTGCGTTTAGAGTCCCGTTAGGGAAGTTGTTGGGATTTGTGGTGAGTCGACGTGGTATTGAATTAGATCCATCAAAAATCAAAGCCATCCAGGAATTACCACCGCCAAAGAGCAAGAAAGAAGTAATGAGTTTGCTCGGCAGGTTGAATTATATCAGCAGGTTCATTGCTTAGCTTACAGCAACTTGCGAGCCTATCTTTAAGCTGCTAAAGAAAGATGCTGCGGTCAAGTGGACGGATGAATTTTAGGCAGCATTTGACAAAATTAAGGAGTATTTGGCCAATCCACCTGTGTTGGTTTCGCCAGAACCGGGAAGACCCTTGATCCTTTATCTGACGGTATTGGATAATTCTTTTGGCTGTGTACTGGGGCAGCATGATGTTACGGGAAAGAAAGAGCAGGCAATTTACTACCTCAGCAATAAGTTCACATCTTATGAGGTGCAATACACTCAACTGGAAAGGACGTGTTGTGCTTTGACCTGGGTAGCGCAGAAGTTGAAACATTATTTGTCAGCATATACCACTTATCTCATCTCGCAGTTGGATCCGTTGAAGTACATTTTTCAGAAGCCCATGCCCACAGGGAGGCTTGCTAAGCGGAAAATCCTGCTCATAGAATTTGAAATTGTCTATGTGACCCATACTGCTATGAAAGCACAAGCAGTGGCTGATCACCTAGCGGAGAATCCAGTTGATGATGAATATGAGCCATTGAAAACATATTTTCCTGATAAGGAGGCAATGCATATTGAGAAATCGGAACAAGATGAAAAACCTGGGTGGAAGTTTTTCTTTGATGGGGGCTGCCAATAACAAAGGCGTTGGGATAGGAGCGGTACTTATTTCAGAAACAGGGCAACATTACCCTGTTACAGCTCAGCTTTGCTTTTTTTTGCACCAATAACATGGCTAAATATGAGGCGTGTATTTTGGGATTGAGGATGGCTATAGACATGGGTGTCCAAGAGATCTTTGTCATGGGCGACTCGGATCTTCTGGTGCACCAAATTCAAGGAGAATGGGAGACACGAGACTTAAAGCTCGTACCGTACCGGCAATGTTTGCATGAACTTTGTCAGTGGTTTCAATCAATAGAATTCACGCTCATTCCAAGGATTCATAAAGAAGTTGCTGACGCTTTGGCCACTTTGGCGTCAATGTTGCATCATCCAGATAAGGCTTATGTGGACCTATTGCAGATTCAGGTCCGAGATCAGCATGCCTATTGTAATACAGTGGAAGAAGAGCTTGATGGTGAGCTATGGTTTCATGATATCAAAGAATACCTCAGAATGGGAGTATATCCGGCACATGCCACGGGGGATCAAAAGAGAGCTATTAGACGTTTGGCAAGTGGATTTTTTTTCAGTGGAGGAGTTTTGTAATAAAGAACTTCAGATCTTGGTTTATTGAGGTGCATGGATGCTAAACAGGCTACAATTATCATGACCGAGGTACACACGAGAGTTTATGGACCTCATATGAGTGGGTATGTGTCGGCCAAAAAGATTTTCCGAGCAGGTTATTATTGGCTTACTATGGAACGGGATTGTATCAGTTTTGTGAGCAAGTGTATCAATGCCAAGTACATGGAGATTTGATCTTTTCTCCACCATCTGAGTTGTATACAATGTCGGCACCATGGCCCTTCATTGCTTGGGGAATAGATGTCGTTGGATCGATCGAGCCAACAGCATCTAATGGGTACAGGTTTATTCTGGTAGCCCTTGACTACTTCACTAAGTGGGTTGAAGCAAAACTTTCAAATCGGCGACCAAGAAGGCAGTGGTTGATTTTGTGCATTCAAATATCATTTACCGGTTTGGAATTCCGAAAGTGATTATCATAGACAATGGTTCCAATCTCAATAGCCATCTGATGGCAGAAACATGTAAGCAGTTTAAGATCACGCACAGCAATTCCACCCCATATCGTCCTAAGGCGAATGGAGCAGTCGAGGCAGCTAATAAGAACATCAAGAAAAAACTTCGGAAAATGGTGGAAGGATCCAGGCAGTGGCATGAGAAGTTGCCTTTTGCTTTGCTAGGATATCACACTTCTGTTCGCACTTCGATAGGTGCGACTCCTTATTCATTGGTGTGTGGTACGGAGGCGGTGATACCTGCAGAAGTTGAAATACCATCCCTTTGGATTATTGCTGAAGCAGAAATTGATGATGATGAATGGGTCAAAGCCCATTTAGAACAATTGAATTTGATTGATGAAAAGAGATTGGCAGCAGTATGTCATGGACAATTATACTAGCAAAGAATGGCGAGAGCATATAACAAGAAAGTGCGTCCACGAAAGTTCGTAGTAGGGCAATTGGTGTTAAGGCGTATCTTACCTCATTGGTCTGAAGCAAAAGGAAAGTTCGCTCCTAACTGGCAGGGGCCGTTTGTTGTAACACGAGTATTGTCCAATGGTGCATTGTATCTAACAGATGTGGAAGGAAAATGTGTAGAAATGGCTATATACTCTTATGCAGTCAAAAGATATTATGTATGATTTCTTTATCTTTATGTACCTGATTGTATCTGGCATGTTTTAAGATTGAAATAACGAAGGCATTTTGTTCTACTATCCAAATACTTTATCCTTTGTTATCCCTTTTGAGCCCTGTTATATTTTTCTTTCGTAGCCCTTTTTCGGAATCAACAATGAAATTTAAGAACCCAAGCAGGGAAATTAAGTGGAGAAATAGGAGAAACATAGTGGAAAAAGAAAAGAAAGAAAATAAAAGAAAGAAAAGAAAAGAAAAAGAAAAAGAAGAAAAGAGAAAGAAAAAGAAAAGAAAAAAAGAAAAAGAAAAGAAAGAGGAAGAAAGGAAAGATCACCACAACAAAAGTAGTCGCCTGAACTACGTTTGACTTGATCCCGAAAGGATACGTAGGCACCCTCACTGAGGTTCAGTCATAACAAAAGAAAAATCCAAGAATCCCCAAGAAGGAAACTAGGGCAGAAGTTATGGTTGTTGCGAGAGATATGATTCCGGAAGTTGTAATTTTAAACCCTCATTTGAATTATTTTTAGACTTTAAACCTTTCCTTCTAAAACCCATCCAAAAGTCACATTACGGTCCAAAGAAAGACCTTCTGATCAATTTTAAGAAATGTCAATACAAGCAGGTAAGGTAAGTCATGTTGTGGACAATACTCTGGTACCAGAAGAAAGAGATATAAAAATGAGAGAGTCTTATTGGTGAAAACCCTCATGGGCACCATAAGGCGAAGTGAGCTTGAGAGATATTGAAAATGAGAAAGTTTTATTGGTGAAAATCCTTACTGGCACCGTAAGGCGACGTGAGTTGAGAGATATTAAAAATGAGAGAGTCTTATTGGTGAAAACCCTCACGGGCACCGTAAGGCGAAAGTGAGTTTTCAGATGAGCAAATGAAAGAAGTCTATGGTTGAAAGGTGTTTGAAAGATGGCAAAACGAGCAAAGTTTGGGTTTTGTTGACAATTGGGTTGTGAACAGCAAATGCGGCAATTGACAGTTGGTTGGTTGGACAGACTAGGCTGGTTAATCCAAAATGCATGGCACGATCAATGGAATCCGCCTTTCCAGTCAGATAAGTCCTATCCCTTTTCTCTTCATTATAACTCATTCGGAGTTTTTCTATCCTTAAAAACCTTCGAGGTCATTGCATTTCATTCTCTTGAAGTCTGTCTATAAGACGTTTCAGTGTCAGTTCAATTCAAAACAAAAGAAGGATGTCAAGGTTAACTACCAGCTTCCCAGTTGTATGGCACAACGAGATCGGGACATATCAAAAGAAAGTAAAACATGAAGGACCTACGCAAATCCCATCAGTGGGATAATCAGATAATTGGAGGGAGAAGCAAAGTTTCACAAGAAGGGAACAGAAACACCAAAACAGTAATACAAGGTAAAACATTTGGGTCATCAAGATCAGAGAGTTGAAAGTCAGCCAGGAAGTCATGACAAGTCAAAGCAAGTCCAAAAAAGCAAGTCAGAGCAAAGTCGGAAGCGGGAGCATGGCCAACAAGAATGCCAGCAGCTAACCACCATTTTTATATTAACAAATCTTTCTTTGATTAAAACAGGGGCAGAAAGGATTTGTCTCTGTAAGCAGGAGCCCACATGGATAACAAGGGAATAATTTTCCAAAGTCAATAAGCAGGAGCCCACCTGGATAACAAGGGAATACTTTCCAAAGTTAGCAAGCAGGAGCCCACCTGAAGAATAAGGGAATACATTTCAAGCACAGCAGTCAGGCACCCACTTGAAGAACAAGGGAAGTATAATGCAAGTCTTATCTTTCAAGTTAATATTAAGTAACACAACGCGCTCAGTTATCAAACTGGGGCAGAAAATTTTCCTCGTTTTGTATGGTTGTTGCAAGCAGGAGATTACCTGAAGAATAAGGGAGTATCTTTCAAAGTTCAGCAAGCAGGAGCCCACCTGAGGAATAAGGGAATATTTTTTAAAGTCAGCAAGTAGGAGCCCACCTGAAGAATAAGGGAATATTTTTCAAAGTCAACAAGCAGGGGCCCACCTGAAGAATAAGGGAATATCTTTTCAAGTTCAGCAAGCAGGAGCCCACCTGAAGAATAAGGGAATATTTTTCAAAGTCAGCAAACAGGAGTCCACCTGAAGAATAAGGGATTATCTTTTCAAGTTCAGCAAGAAGGAGCCCACCTGAAGAATAAGGGAATATCTTTTCAAGTTCAGCAAGCAGGAGCCCACATGAAGAATAAGGGAATATCTTTCAAATTCAGCAAGCAGGAGCCCACCTGAAGAACAAGGGAATATTTTTCAAAAT
>MU776863.1:660-56627 GCA_026770625.1 Nicotiana glauca
TAATTATATTATTTCGTGAACTCAGCTACATTTATACTCAACTTGAGATTTAAATGATATTTATAATGTTGTTTGAGCTGAGCACCATTGTTTTACTGATGCCCAAGGGGCTTATGATTATTTTCTAGACTGATTGAGGTCGAGGGCCATATGTGAGGATATGTCGAGTGATGTGAGGAGGCTTCCAGGCCTCGAGTGTGATGTGTGAAGGCTTTAAGGCCTTATGATATTGCGCTTGGGCTGTAGGAGCCCCTCCGGAGTCTGTACACACCCCCAGTGAGCGCAGGGTACCCAGGTGAGTTGAGAGTGGGCCCAAGAGGCCGATATTGTGTTTTGTGAGTTGGGAGTGAGCCCGAGAGGGTGATGTTGTGTTTTGTGAGTTAGGAGTGAGCCCGAGAGGCTGATGTTGTGTGTTTGTGAGTTGGGAGTGAGCCCGAGAGGCTGATGTTGTGTGTTGGTAAGTTGGGATGAGCCCGTGGGGCTGATACTGTACTGAAAATTTGATATTGAGCCTGAGGGGCAAGTTTCTGATTATTCCTTACTTGTTGAAATTTAGTGTTTTCACTGTTTTAAAAAGAGAATCATCTGATACTTCACAGTTTTATTGCGTAACTGATTTTTTTTACTGCTTGAGATAGCGTTATTTGTGCCTTTATGAGATTTCATGCTTTCAGTCATTATTTATTTTTATTACTCACTGAGTTGGAGTACTCACTTTACTCCATGCACCTCGCGTACGGTTGCAGGTATTGTTCACCCGGTAGCGGGTTAATAGCAGATTGAAGGTATTGCTATCGTAGCTAAGCAAGGTGACCTTCGGCGTTCGCGGCACCGAGATTCTTCTTCTTCTTGATTTCCATATTTTACTCTATGTATTATAGACTTTAAAATTGTAATAAAGACCCTCCTAGATGCTCGTGACTTGTGACACCCCGGTCGGGCTGAGTTGGGCTATAATGTTGATAATTAATGTTCTTTAAGTTGCATTTTCCATCTATTTATGTTTAGTAAGTGTTAAAGAAACGAAAAGGGTTAGTTGGCTGGCCTTGTCTTCACGAGAGGCGCCATCACGACCAGGTATGGAGATTGGGTCGTGACACATGTTGACTATTACTAGCTCAGCGTGGTTTTGTCATCCTTTTCTAACTTATACCACTTTGATGTACTAGTTAGATCTCGTCTTGCATAATTGGAAAGTTGATGGCAAATTTTGAAGTCATTTCTCGCTTGTTCTGACCAAACAGACTCAGGAACAGGAAATGGACAAGATAAAAGAACAGAATAAAAGACAATGAAAAAGATGACTCCTAACAAGAAAACTATGAAGTAGAAACCTATTAGACGTGGATACCAACTCTAATGGTCATGACATGCACATGTGGCCTATCCTCCGTCGTTAATCGCCTTTCACAATTCCCGTCTGGTTATTTCCCATCTGATTCTCAGTCCTTATTCCACTTGTAATGCCCGAAGGGTTTTCGCTAGCAAGCCTCCCTCATTTTGGTTTTTCTCTCAACTTACAATCGCCTCATGATGCCTGTGAATGTTTTCACCAATAAGTCTCTCTCATTTTATGATTTCTCACAGCTTTCATCGTCTTATGGTGCCTGTGAAGGTTTTCACCGATAAGACTCTCTCATTTTTGTATCTCTCTGCTGGGGATTGGGGTGTTACCTATAAGACTCTCTCATTTTATTTCTTTTCTGCTGGGGATTGGAGTGTTATTCTCGACTTCCTTATGCCTGACTTGGCATCTTTTGAAGATTGATCGGAAGGTCTTTCTTTGGACCGTAGTGTGGGATTTTGGATAGGCTAGAAAGAAAGGGTATTTAAAGGCTAAGAACGCATCAATTTAAGTTCAAAATTACAACCTTCGGAACCAGATTTCTTTACATCAAAACTACTTCTGCCCCAGTTTCTTGCTTGGGGATTTTTTTTTTTTTTGTTACACTATGACCGAGTCGTGAAGCGTCTGCGTATCCTCTTTGAGGAATCAGGTCAAATATAGTTCCCAATTCCTTGTTGTTCTAGTTTTCCTTTCCACTTATTTTTTTTCTTTTTTTCTTTTCTTTATCTTTTTCTTTCTCTTTTGTTGTTTTTTGTTGTTTTTGTTGTTTTCTTTTTCTTTTTATTTATCCTCTAATCTTTGCTACTGATTTGAACGAGGGGTATGAAAGAAAACAAATAAGGCTCAAAGGGTTAACGAAGGACAAAGTGTTTAGATAGCAGAATAAAATGCCTTCGTCATTCAAATCTTCAAAACACGCCAAGCACAAACAACGCGTTTAAACAAAGATTTGTAACATCTTCAGATCGTGCTAGACTTGATAGCTATATCAACATCTTTGCCTTCTTCATCTGTAAAATACAAAGCACCCTTTGGGAAACACTTTCACTCTCATTATCATGAACGACCCCCGTCAATTTGGCCAACTTGCATTTACAGTTTCTTTATGTTTTATCTGCCCACGGTTTCACATGGTTCGGGCTTCAAATGATGTCAACTGTTCTTATTTCCTTTAAGTGTACCGATCATCTCCCAATGGTTTTATGATTAACTTTTAAGATCAGACCTAAACTGTGCGTGCATGTCATGTCACTAGAATCGGCGTTGAACAAAAGACACAACAAAAGGATAAAAGAACTAAACAAAGAAAATGACTGGAAATAATAAAAGACTGGAATTTGCATTAGGCAAACGGCAAAACGGTTCGTATAACAATACAGGCAAAACAACTAAAGTACAGACCTGGAATAAACCTGAAACGAACCTGGAAAAAACTAACCAAACCGCTAAGACAAAAATGGAAGGAAAAGAGGGTTTGACACAAGACAATATCAGGATCACAACCCTAAGAATAACCTGGACAACAGAAATGACAGCAAAATAAACCACCAAAAACTCTACTCCGGCTGACCAAGGAATGGAGTGTCTTCCCAATTACCAAGCACAACATCTTAGCCACTGAGCTTTGCATCAATATTGCCGAGACTACTGTCTTCTTCAACATCTTCAGCTTTAGTCAATACTTCCCCAAGAGGATTCACATGCTCTTTATTACCGTCGTCGATCACAATCACTCCTTCGTGAATCATTCTTTCTATTTCCCTTTTCAAAGAAGACAATTCTTGATGCTAGGCCCTGGGATATTGGAGTGGTACGTGCATCTGTTATAGGTGGTCGAATCTTATGTGGATTGCCTACGTATCATGTCTCCGCATGAATCAGACCGTGCGTAGTTCTGACCATAGGTGCAAAACCAAAGAAACAATTTTTGGGAATTTTTTCTATTACCAAAACATTCTATTACAAACTAGACATTTTGAAAACCAAATACAGACTAAAAGACTACTGACATGCTCTAATGAAAAGAGAACAGACAGAGAGATGACAGACCTGAAAAATAGAAAATACAGACTCGAACTATGAATACATTAAAGCTCCAAAAGTTGGTGCCCGCGAGGCGTCGTTCGGCCTTGCCGCAGGCTTAGGTGCAAGATCTCGTTCAAGTTGCTCCAGTTCATGCATTGTCCGTTTGACAAAAAATCATTACTGCCGAGAAGAAGGTAGTGCGGGTCATGTCTTCACACATTCGGCACCTCCTAACGATAGCATGGGCGACAGTCTCAATCTTGTCCCTGGTTCGACATTTTTCTATGAGCAGGCACCGTATCTGATCATTACGGGCCTTCAAAACCTGAGAATCCTGAAGATGCTGATTCTGCAGCTGTTGTATTTCATCTTCCATTCTGGCCAACAAGTCGTAGCAGTGTCCACTTTCAGTTTCGAAAGCTTTGCCTTGTTCATCTGCTTTGTTCTCAAGAGTGGCCGCTTTCTTTTTCAGATTGGCAATGATCTTTTCATAATCCCTTTTCACCTACTGTAAGTACTGTGTGTGCTCTTCTATTCTTTTTGCCCACTGTTCCCGGAGCTATGCTATGGTAACCTCGGATTTCTTCAGATCCTCCCGGCATTTAATGATTTCCCTCTTCAATCTATTTATCAATATTTTATCCGACCGACTTTTTTGTTGGTTGTCAGCATCTATCCTCATTTGTCGGTTTTGGGCCTTCAGTGCCTCATTTTCTTGGGCCAATTTGTTCTTTTCCCCTTTATCGGTAGCCACTTGCACACTGTTTTCGAACATCAGGTCCCTAATCTGTTGTTTTAGCTTACCTATTTCTGCTCTGTAGCTTTCTTCTTTTGCTAACCAACCACACTGCTCTTGTGAATCATCAGTGAACTACTGGACATGAGCTCTTTTGGCGGGCCTTTGCGGAATCTGAAACCTTTTCCCAAACCAAACATTGTACTTCTGATCCACCTCACCCTTAGCTAGGTCTCAGAACATTGTTCTAGGCTCGAGGAATCTGCATTCATTCCATATCTTTTGAATCTTATCTTTCGGAAACGCGGCTCTCAGGCTCAACTCAATGACGTGCTTACTTAGGTCTTCATCAGTAGGGACCACTTGAAACCTTCCCAATTGACGCAGTACTCGATAGGGAGCATATGGTTGGATACTACGGATACCCATCAAGAGAACATGACATTCTTTGGCCGACATATATACCACCTCAGTAGCGGGCAACCACCCAAATGCCCATTCAATTTAATTGGTAGTCAATGACCTCAGTCGCGCCAGCCACACTTCAGCACCTTCAGGGAACGCGACACCTGTTACTCGTTTCCCAAATCCCTTAATGCAACTCGATCCGGTCAACCCGTGGTTCATGTATCCTACCCGGTGGCAAGGATGTTCTTGCATCCAAAATTGGAGTAGCAGATTACAACCGTGGAAGAAATTTCCTCCCTCCCGGCATATGGTCAAGGCTCGGTAGTTTTCTGACACGATTAAAGGAACCACAGTACTGTCGGCCCTTTTGATTGCAACATCGACCATCCGTACAAGGCCTATCTCTATTTTCTTATCTTGGCGTGGACAAACACGACTCCTAAGAATGTCGTTATGAACGCCATAGTTTGCCTTGCCTCCCACTTGTTTTTGTTTCCAGCGTGAGTCAGCCCGAGATTTGGTTCTTCAAAACCCCGAGGATTACCATACCGTTGATACAAGATATGTAGACTACAACACCCTTCCGACAAATCCTCATTCTGCATATTCCGGCTAATATTAAACAAATCCAGAAATCGGTGCGGAGATACCGGTCTTGGTGACAGTAAATATTGGCCCCTCAGATTTCCATTCAGATCCGCATAACCCGAGACTTCCTCCAGCGTGGGTGTAAGCTCAATATCAGCAAAGTGAAATACATTCTGGGTTGGATCCCAAAACGATATTAAGGCCTTGATGATATCCGACCTTGGCTTGACATTCAGCAGATTGACGAGACCCCCCAGGATTCTCACCACTATCTTTCTATTACCTTCTTCGAAATCATTCCACCACATGTGGAGCTGTAAAGGGACCTCACTAAGGACTGTGAACGGTTCAATCTTGTTTGTGCTCATCCTGCACATTTATTAAGGTGATTAAGTAAAAGGTAAAATTTATTTGACTCAAAACAAAATTGACTATTTTTTTTTCAAATTAAAGTACAAGACCCGGTTTTTCGAACACGACCTTTCAGCACTTCTGTGACGAAGATTTTAAGGCTGTGTGGGCTAACCGGTCAAAACCTTAAAAATGACCAAAAGTGGTTGTTTATGCAAAGTCAGCCCTCCGGTGTCCCTTTCGGGAACGTTCGGCTATTTTTGACAAAAACGACATCACCCGACTTATTTATGACTCTTTTCTTGTTTTTCAATTTGAGATAAAGACTCGGTATTGCAAACACGGCCTTTCAGCGTCTTGGGGACGAAGATTTTAAGGCTGTATGGGTCAACCAGCCAAAATCTAAAAAATGACCGAAGGTGGCCGTTTATGCAAAGTCAGCCTTCCGGCGTCCCTTTCGGGAACATTCGGCTATATTTGACAAGAGCGGCATCACCCGACTTATTTATGACAAAAATTAAAATTTGATATTTTTTAGCTATTTTTTCAAAAGGGGAGTTGGACCCGATGAGGGTTGCCTACGTATCTCACATCCAGTGAGAATCAAACATGCGTAGTTCGGCAAAATAAACTAAATTTGAAAACAAGAATCTTTTCTTTTGTTTTTCAAATAAATTGAACTAAAAAAAAACATTCCTTTTTTTTTTATTCTCAAAATTTCGGCAGAGTTTCGACGCTTTTTGGGCATTGGTTTTTTCTGAAAATAGGTGATTATTTCTCTATGCTGCTATTTTTTTCTTTTTTCTCTTTTTCTCAATTTTCCCGTATTCCCGATTTTCAGAAGCCGGTCAGCATGCAAGTCTGAGGCAAATAAATGCGTAAAACAAACAGGATGCAGCAGGACGGTCTTTTTCATTTCAGGTTGCTTGTCCTAGATGGACCCAACCCCTGTGTTGAGTCCCCTAAGTCAAATGCACATGATGCAAATAACCGTTCCTACTAGGGATCCGGCATGAGGCTATGTCATTCTAGGTTCAAAACCTAGGTGTTTGTTCTAAACCTGGCTTACCCGAGTGGACAACTCGAGCCGAGGGGGAGGTAGCATACCGGGAATACAGATGCTTCACCGGCTTTGCAGCTTATCCGAACCTCGTTCTAACATTGGAGTAGACTCTATACAGAAAAGAAGTCACACGAAGTGAACCCTTCTTCATGATTTAGAAGACTCAGAGAGGAGAGGGGTTCCGACACAGTTTATATACAGTTCACGGAATATAAAAGCGGTAAAAGCAGTCAATTAGCACATTAGGCACAGATCATGTAGCAAAATCAGATAAAGCCAAACACAACAATTATTCTAAGCTCCAATTCTGAACCCTGAACAAAACTTTCTGGGTTCTCGTCCCCAGCAGAGTCGCCAGAGCTATCACACCTCCTTTTTCACTACTATACCCCGTGAAGGGGTATAATAAAGGGAGTTTTTCCAATCAAAGGACAATCGAAATGAGATTTATTTATTTAATTCAGAGTCGCCACTTGGGAAATTTATGGTGTCCTAAGTCACCGGTTTAGAATCCCGAATCGAGGAAATTATTGACTCTGTTTAACAGTCCGCAAACCAGAAATTCTAGTAAGGAATTATGTTAACCCGGGAGAAGGTGTTAGGCATTCCCGAGTTTCGTGATTCTAGCACGGTCGCTCAACTGTTATATTTGGCTTAAATTATCTGATTTTAACAATTAAGAACCTATGTGCAAATTTTAACTTTAACCGCTTTTATTTATTATTATTTTTAACAAGAATTGCAATGTCATAAAAACACATCTCGAACCACGTCACATCAATGCACCCGTAGTTATTGACATATTTTGACTCCGTTAAGATTCGGATTTGGGTCACATAAATGTGCACCCGGGTTTAAGAAAGTAAATTATTAAAAGTGCACCTAAAGTGACTAGCGCGTTATTTTCTTTGGGGAGGGCCGTGAAATTCGCTAAACGGCCCATCCCGAATTCTAAATGTTTTATTTTTAACCATTTATTGAGGGCCCCACAATTTATGTATTTTTGTTTGGCGAGGCTCGTCTCATTTATTATTGAAGGATATCCTAAAGTGAACTATATTTTTCTATTTTTTTGTTCGTCTCTAAAAATAAAGAAAAAAGGCCCTAATCAATTAATATTATTTAAGGGTCACTACATTTGGATCCATGAACTTAATTCATTAAATCCCTCAATCGCTTTGGGCCTTAAAAATGGCCCACGTAAATGGTCCACGCAGAGACACCAGAATCCAAAACACCCATAGAGACGGATTGGGCCCTTGGTTAAGGTATCAAGGCCCAAAGTGCCTGGAAATAGGCAGATGATGGTATCGAACGACGCCTTGCTTCAAAGGGGATCAAGGACTTATTGAAGTTATCCTGATTAACAAAGTGGCGACCATTCAAGTTCAGATTGAGACTCAGCTTATTTTAAATCATTTGGACTAGAACGTGAATTTATAACCTGTGAATGAGAGTACTAGAATTCAAATTTAACTCTAATAACCTAATTACAATGATAATGCTAGATTGCTTTCTAACTAATTTGAAAACTCAAACAGCCAATTACCTTTGAACTCCATGCTTTTACTCTACTGAATTTCAGCATCATTCAACACGTTTCATTTTAAAACAAACTTACCAAAACATCCAACATGAGACTGACTATGACTTAACGTGAATTACTTATTAACCTAACACCAAATTAGGTACAACTAATAGAGAACTAACTATAACTAGAACTATACTTGAGATGCAAAACTCATTGAATCAGAATCTTGACAACAGTCCATTTAATACGAAACAAACAGAGATTTAAACAGCATCCATAAACTACACATTGCATACATGGTTTAGGAATGGGGAACACTCAAATCTCATGCTTCAAATATTTTCTTTGATTCTTCTTTCACGTTTTAGCGTACAAGTACCAAGATCAAGTTGTGTACCTGGAAATCAGTTTACAACGGAAGGAGAAGAAGAGAGCAGACGCTTTTAGTGCAGCAACAAATAACAAATAGCAATCAACAATAGACAATTAATGCAACAAACCCATGATAATTTGAGACCACACAAAACCAGGATACTCAAACTCCAACAGCTCAAATAAGCTCAAATGAGCTTGGGATTGAACCAGAACTTCTAGAAAACCAATACTCAATCAGAACACTTCAAACAACACCCAATTTAACTTTGACTTGATACCATAAACCTTAACAAAACTCCCATCAATCAAGTTATGGACTAATAACAGTAAACTAGCTATTAAACTTGGGGTTGAACTACAGATGCCTAATGAAACAGTAACTTTTTTTTTTCAAACCTTTCCTGTACTCTCAAACTCTTTTAAGCTTCATTGAAGACTCTCAAAACTGACCAAGAAGAAGGACTGTAATTCTTTTTAGCTTTTTCTCTCTATCTCAAGGTCTCCAAAAAGAACCCCCTTAACTCTGTCTAAACTCCCTCTATTTATACTACAGCAGACCCCCTTATCAGCCCCCTTGAGACACTTAAACCATTCTTACCCATGATATTCCCTAACAGCCCATCACTATATGTTTTTCTATTTTTAAACTCACTTGTTCCCCACTAACCCTTGTCTTTTCATTATTAAATTTCCATGGTTATGGGCATACTATAATATTCAAATCACTCCCCATACCATTATGCTTATTTCTCATTGTTTAATTTCAAGTTATAGGTGAGTTATTTGTTTAATACCAGTATGTCTTGTTCCCCACTATTGATAAACAAATGTATTGGTTTAATATTACACTTAGTACTTCCTGGGCAGAACTTAAACTAATATTTTTTTAATATTTTGAATCCCAAAACACCCCTGAACTCAACTGTCAATCACTTCATTAGTTAACCAAACCCTCTCCTTAACTGAAACTCTATTCTACTCAATTGTAGACAAATTAGCTAGGCTGGACCTAAGGCTTATTTGAAAACAGGCAAAGCAATTTAGAGAATATCATTCTGCATTGAACAGCTTCCCATTGCACAACTACTGGACAACTATGGATTCGACATACACAAAATCAAACTATGAGAGAAACTAATCAACCCAAAACTTTAAAGAGTTCAAACTACCAATTATTTTCATCAGAAGAAAACAGACATGCCCAATTCGAAATCAAAGCTAACTCAGAATCTGATCAAATTACCATTTCATTGCTTTGGATTAAACTAACATCTGAACACTTATAATAACATAAGTAAAAAAATGAGAAAATCCAAATCAGAGTTATGCCAAACCAAAAGCTAACTAAAACATAATTGAATAACTACTAAGGAGAACTAAAACATAAGAGTAAGAAGAAAAGGGCATCATGAAAATCGAGCAAAGAACTTACTGACTTTAAAATTAAACTAACGGACACACATATTCAATAAATTCAAATAGCCTATGAGATATACCAACGATCAGTGATGAAAAAATGGACCACAAAAAAGGTCCAGATAAAGGAGGGAGAAAGAATTGATAGAAAATGATGAAATACCACAGAAGTAACCAGACAAACATTAATAACAAACAAAGAAAATAAAGAAAAAAGAAAATACCTCAGAATCAGTCCCAATTCCCATTCGCTCTAATTGAAGCTTCGATTTGAACTTGAAGCCGACATGGGCCTTAATCGAGTGTTCTCAACAGAGAACACACGACTAAGGTTGATGACGACCTCAATCTTCCTACTTCGGCTTGATTTCAGGCTTTGGATCTGTTAGGGCTCGTTCAGTCGAATTTAAATTCGACATGCTCTGCTACGATTCGAGCAAAACTAACATGGGATTTGGGACGAGGGTAGCCTGGTGGTTCAGTGGTGTAACTTTGAGAAGGTTTGGTGATGGCGCCACCACCAGGGATTTTTAGGGCGGCGCTAGGGTTCCTCCCTTTGAAGGGATATTCGAGGGACTGGGCTTGGATTCGAGGGAAACTAGGTTCAGATATGGACATAGGAGAAGGAGGGGGGCTTTGGGTGTTCATTTGGTGGTGATTGGCTGGATTAGGTTTTTTGACTGAACTTCGAATAGAGATTCGAAACATTGTGTTGTGATTCGAGCGAAGCTGATTGGGGGTTTGGAAAGAGGATGTTGTGGGGAAGCTACAGTGTAAAAATGGTGATGTTTGGACCACCGGAACCGCCGTAAGGCGATTTCCGGTGGGCAGAGGGCGGCAGAGTGAGGCGGAGGGTTATTTGGTCTATCTTTGAGGCTTAGAGACGACGAGGGGCGGGAGTTTGTCTTGGGGGGTGTGGGTACGTTTGGTTACTTATATACGGGGTTGGGGATTTGATCTTGGCTGTTGGATCAATTAAGATCAACGGCCTGGATCCTTTCACTAATAAGAAACGGTGTCGTCTGATTTAATGAAGGGGTCGGGTTAGATCGGGTATAGGGAAGGGGTCAAGAATGGGTTATGGGAGGAGTGATCTAGACCGTTGATCAACTAATATCAATGGTCCATATTAAGCGTGACAAAAACGACGTCGTTTAGACAGTCTTATTGCCAGCTTAATAGGACCGGGTAAGGGGTGTTTGGACTGGGCTGTTTTGGTGTATTTGGGCCTGGTTTCTCTTTTAATAAAAGTGGCCCAATCTGATTTTTCATTTTTTCTCCTCTTTTCTTTTATTTCCTTTTTAATTCCTAATTTAAAAAACCAAAAATCCTAGATTAAATCATAAAATCAAAAATTAACTTAAAATGCTAATTAACTCTTAATAATAATTATCACACAAAATTAAACACCAATTAAAATAAAATCACACAATTTGGACATTAAATGCTAAAACATCTTAATCACTCTTAATTGTAGAATTAAATCCTAAATGCAAATGCGACATATTTTTGTATTTTCATTAATTTAAACAAATAAATATGCACACACAAATGCCAATAATCACTAAAAATATCACGAAAAATTCACAAAATGCACACAAAAAAACAGACAATTTTTATTTTGATTTCTTTGGGAGTAGTTCGTATGGGGCAAAAATCACGTGCTCACAGCAAGTAGCAATGCCTTTATAGGCAAGCTACTAGGGCAGCCTTAAGGGTTAATTTTTTGCCTTTTAGACCATTTCCAATTTTTAAATTTGCTATTTAGTCCCTAAATTTTTTACTTGCTTGCCAAGCAAGTCTGTTTTCCAGCTTCTAGGAAGCTTTTTCAAGTAGTTATTCAAAGATTCCCTAGGTGATCTACCCAATTTACCCTTCAATGACCCTGTTTTTACCTTAAAATTCATGGGCCAAGCTGACCCTATATTCAAACCAGTCCAAACATGGGTCAAAAATGACCCGACTCAAAACAAATAGCCTAATTCAAACAAGACCTTGGCTAATTCTTTTTTTGGGCCTAGGTCTGATTCCATGATTCAGAAAAATGATGCGGCAGAAAAGCCTATTCGAACTACGAGCTAAAGATTCAATTACGGCCCAGACTTAAAATGAAAAGAAACAAAGAAATTAATCTAATCTAATAAAATCAAATAAACTAAATAAAAAGAAGTTAACACTTGACTGGATTAAAAGAAACACATCCAAAACAGATTGACAAAAATAGAATAACAAAAAGAAGAAGGATATAATAAGATAAGAACAATGAAAAAAAGAAAATACCGGAATGATTATCAAAACTAGGCGGACCACAGTTTGAGTCAAAACTCGATAAAATCTTCAATTTTTGGCCGAGATGGACCTTAATCGCGTGTTCTCGATGAAAACATGCGACTAAGGTCCAAGTCCGAGTCCAAAACTCGAATCAACTGGCTAGCTTGCATTTTGGGATTTTAGGGTTCTGCTTTGATCCAATATTCGAGGATCCCAATGGTGATTTGGGGGAAAGTGGTCATGGAATAAGGTAGAGGAGATGAAGGAGGTGATAGGATATAAATTTGGGGTTGAACAGAGGTGGCGCCGCCACCAGAGAACATCGTGGAGGCGCTAGGGTTTCTGAAATTCAAGGCATTCTAGGAGGATATGAGAGGGAGTGTTTGGAGATTTGGGATGGGGAATTGGAGAGGGTTTAGGGGTGTGTTTTTGGTGGTGATTCATGGTGGCGCCGCCACCGGCAGCGGGTGGAAATCAAGGCAGCTTCTAGGGTTTACAGGGTCTCTGAAGAGGGGTGTGAGAGAGATAAGAGATGGGGGTGGGGGGAACGTTTGGACAATTATATATTAAAGACTCTTGAGTTCTCAGCCATTAGATCTTGGAACCTCGACGGTCCCGATCAAACTCGAATTAAACGGGGGTCGTTTTGATGGTGGGAGGGAGGGGTGGATCGGTTCAAGAGTGATTGTGCTATGGATCAGGTGGGTTTAAATGGGAATTGTGTTTGGGAAATTCAAAGAATTGGCCCAAGATCTGATCTTTTATTAATAACTCCATTTTCTTTTCTTTTTCTTTTCTTTTTTTTCATTTTTCATATTTTTGTTAAATACAAATTAAAATAAAAAGACCTGATTTAATTATAAAACTAAACTTATTGCTTCCTCAAAATTAATTAAATCCTAAATTAAAAATAAAACTACAATAAATTTGATAATTAAAAAGTAAAAATGCAAAAAGAGCTATTTTTTGTTTTTATTTTTATTTTTGTAACATTAAATAGCTAATTATCCTAAAAAATAGGAAATTGTATCTTAAATGCAAATGCAATGTATTTTTGTATATTTTTCACGCATTACATAAATTAAATATGCACATAAAAATGCAAACATACACAAAATCATGCGATAATTCCTAAAAATCAAATAATTAAAAGAAAAATTCTAATTTTGGGAATTCTGTAGGAGTAAATCATGCGAGGCAAAAATCACGTGCTCACAGTTGGCCCTCTTTGCTCGGAGACACGAAGGGTTTTTGGTCAAAGATAAAATGACCAATTACGAGGGATTTTTGCCTGCTTTGCACTCCATGAGAAGCATTTTTTTTTAAAAGTGTCTGACCGAACCTTCCTTCAAAGGTTGCCAACATATCCTTGGCTATTAAGGAGTCAGTTCAGTGTAGTTCTGGAAGTTTTGGTAGCTGGGACTACCGGGAGCTATGATTTCACTGTTACTGCTGCTACTACTGCTTGTTGACCTCCTTATTACACCAAAAGGAAAATTAAATGCTAAGCTAGCTATGCCTATCAACTACGAGTTACAAGATTCCTATCCATAAATCTCTTGAAACTTGATCGTGGATCTTAGAAGGTTTTGTTGTGGACTCGATCTAAAACTTGATGCTCGTTAGCTGCATGCGCTGGTTCATTCTTTAGCTTTTGGATCAAAACGGGACATGCGAAGCTTGTGACTTCAATCATAGCTTGAGCAGTCCGCTTCTTTGTTCGCTTCAGCATTTTGAATTCACTTCTTTTTTGTTCTTTTTCTTCTTTTCTTTATTATGGATTGAGACTCATTCTTTCGGCGACCTCGGATCCAGTTCTTTGAGGTCAAATCTGCTCAGATGCCAAAACAAACAAACAAACAAAATTTTTCTGCCCCAGTTTTCATTAGGAAAATTTTGTGAGTTATTTGTAACACAAATCTAAGCTATTTATTTATTGAAAGCAATAAAAGTCAGGATTGTGTATCCTTGGGAATAGAGAATGCAGTCTCGAATTGGGAAGATTGCGAGGTTGTGCTGGGAAAATGACCGGGTTATGCCGGAAAAGAAGGAAAGAGTCCTCAGGTTATACCGGGGAGGAAAGAAAAAAGGTCCTTGGGTTATGCTAGGTAGATCCACGGGTTATGCTGGGATAAAAAGAAAAAAGGTCCTTGGGTTATGCCAGGGAGGTCCACGTGTTATGCCAGGATAAAAGATTAAGGGTCCTTGAGTTTTGACAGGGAGGTCCACAGGTTATGCCAGGATAAAAGCAAAAAGGTCCCTGGGTTATGCCAGGGAGGTCCATGGGTTATATCGGGAGGTCCACGGGTTATGCCGGGATAAAAGAAAAAAGGTCCTTGGGTTATGCCAGGGAGGTGCACGGGTTATGCCGGGAGAAAAAGAGGAAAGATCCTTGGGTTATGACAGGGAGGTCCATGAGTTATGCCGGGATAAAAGAAAAAAAGGTCCTTGGGTTATGCCAGGGAGTTCCACGGGTTATGCCGAGATAAAAGAAAAGGGTCCTTATGTTATGCTAGGGAGGTCCACGGGTTATGCCGGGATAAAAGCAAAAGGTTTGTGGGTTATGCCAGGGAGGTCCACGAGTTATGCCTCGATAAAAGAAAAAGGTCCTTGGGTTATGCCAGGGAGGTCCACGGGTCATGCCGGATTAAAATAAAAAGATCCTTGGGTTATGCCAGGGAGGTCCACGGGTTATGCTGGGATAAAAGAAAAAAGGTCCTTGGATTATGCCAAGGAGGTCCACCACGGGTTATGCCGGGATAAAATAAAAAAGGCCCTTGGGTTATGCCAGGGAGGTCCACAGGTTATGCCAGGATAAAAGAAAAAAGGTCCTTGGGTTATGCTAGGGAGGTCCACGGGTTATGTCGCGATAAAAAAAGGTCCTTAGGTTATGCCGGGATAGAAACAAGGGTCCTTGGGTTATGCCAGGGAGGTCCACAGGTTGTGCCGGGATAAAAGAAAAAAGGTCCTTGGGTTATGCCAGGGAGGTCCACGGGTTATGCCGGGAATATCTAGGGAGTGGGGCCCTATGCTACCATGATTTTGAATTTTTCTTCTTTATTTTCCTTTTTTTCATCATTCTTCATTTCATTCATTCAATTTCATTTTTTTAGTAAAAAATGCAAGAAAGAATTTGGAGGAAACTTCCCTTTTGGTCAGCTCCTTGCTGCAAAGCTATTTCAGCACATGCGCATTTCTTTTCCCTTTTGGTTGCACCTTCTTCTTGCACGGTTGTTTGGATTACACCTGTTTCAACTTTTCAAACAAAGAACATTCATTAGTTTGAAACGGTGGTTGGTTTTGTGGCCTTTCTTGTTTCGATCACTTGATCTTGGCCCAACTCTTTGGTGGGAACTTCTGCTGCTTGCTGGTTTTTCTGAAGACTAATAACTCTCTCAAAATTGAGGACCTCAACTTTCAAGATTTCTCATGACGGCTCGACCATATGAGGCTTTGGCCTTTTCACTTATTTCTGCCTCTAAGGGTTTTTGACTTCAGATTTCTTTTTCCTTTTCCATAACTTTGATTTCAGAGCATTAACCATCATGTCCAGTCGGGATCAACTTGAAGCACTCGCTGAGGCTGGGTACTTTTCTTCCGGCTTGGCTTTTGTTAGGCGAAACCCTGTGAAACCAATCTTGCCACCTTTTCATTGTATTAATTCCGAAAACATAGTTAGACCGAAAGGGATTCAAGGAAAAGTAAACAGGAGGCAAGAAAATGAATTTAAAGAAGAGTGTCCCTTTTAGGGAGGAAGGAAGGACTTATCTGGGGTGCATGCCGACTTCAATTGACATGATATGCTTCTTGGAGTGGATTCCTGATCCGCACAGCCATCCCAACTTCTCATAAACTCATTGTGACCTACACTTCAAAACTGATAAACCTTGCTAGGCCTTTAATGGTGGTGACGGGTGTCTTCTTTTCGACCGATGGCGCTCTTTGCGGGTTTTCGCTAATCGACCTCTCTCATTTCTATTCTCACCGTTTCCTTATAGTTCTCTTTACGAGTTTTCACTAACCGGGCTCTTTCATTTTCAATTTCTCTACTCACCATTGCCTTGCGGTGCTCGTAGGTTTTCACCAATAAGACTCTCTCATTTTATTTCTCTCATCCTGATTGTATTAGATCCAAACAAACTGTGTTCTCTAATTCTGATGCCTTTTGCCGATTGATCGGAAGGACTTGGACAAGGTTCAGGTCAAAAGAGGATTTGGATTGAATTACAGCTTGGGAACCGTTCATGCGGGATCAATGCCGACCATTATAACATCTGCCCCAGTTTTATTGTTTTGGGGAATTTGGATTTTTATTTTGTTGTGACTGAACCCCAGAGAGAGGCTGCCTATGTATCCTTTCGGAATCAAGCTGAACGTAGTTCAGGGAAACATTTTGCTTTTGTTATTTCTTTTGTTTTTCTGTTTTGCTTTGTTTTCTTTTTTCTTTCTCTTGTTTTTGATTTTCTTTCTTTCTTTCTTTCTTTCACTTTTCCTTCTTTTTTTTAATAACACTTTCGGGTTCCAAAGAGGGTAGTCGAAGAAGAGTGATCGGCTCAAAGGGTTAGAAAGAGGTGGATAGTGTTTTGATAGGGAGAATGAAAGCCTTAGTCATCCCAATTATATGATATCATTGCTGTAGAAAGCCTAAACATAGTACCTTTTTACTATGTCCGCATTCACAGCTGCTTCGGGATCATTTACTTCGACATCTCCCAAGTACAATGCTCCTCTTGGAAATATCTTTCTGATGATATAAGGGCCTTTCCAATTAGGATCAAACTTTCATTTCCTTTCCTGGTGATGGGGAAGAATGTGCCTTAACACGAGTTGCCCCACTTTAAAATTTCTGGGCCGCACTTTCTTATTGTAGGCGCGGGCCATTCTTTGCTGGTACAACTGTCCGTGGAAGACCGCAACCATTCCCTTTTAATAAATCAATGTCAACTGTTCTAGATGGGTCTTGACCCACTCACTGTCTTCAATTTCAGCTTCAACAATGATTCGGAGAGAAGGAATTTCAACTTCCGCAGGTATTACGGCTTCAGTGCTTTAGACCAA
Source organism: Nicotiana glauca (assembly GCA_026770625.1). NCBI lineage: Eukaryota > Viridiplantae > Streptophyta > Magnoliopsida > Solanales > Solanaceae > Nicotiana > Nicotiana glauca. Next base: position 17,831 of record MU776863.1, read on the forward strand.
GAGGTACGGGGTTGCTCCAATCGATGTGCGCGTTGTAGTATGATATCCCAATAATACAAAAGGCAACTTTTCACGCCATTGCCTGGAGCTCTGAACCATCTTTCTCAAAATCTTCTTGATATTCTTGTTTGCTGCTTCGACGACACCATTAGCTTTAGGTTGATAAGGAGTAGAGTTCCGATGCGTTATTTTGAATTGTTCGCATATCTCTTCCATCAAACGACTGTTCAAGCTCGAAGCATTATTTGTGATGATAGTTGAAGGGATACCAAAAAGGAAGATAAGATTAGAGTGCACAAAATCTACCATAGTTTTTTTGGTGATAGATTTGAGAGTGATGGCTTCAACCCATTTTGTGAAGTAGTAAATGGCGACCAGTAGGAATATGTGTCCATTTGAGGCTTTTATCTCAATTGGCCAGATGACGTCCATGCCCCAAGAAACAAATGGCCAAGGTGCTGACATGGGGTTCAGTTCTGTGGGGGGTACATGAATCAAATCATCATGCACCTGACACTGATGGCACTTCCGAACAAAGCTGAAACAGTCTTTTCCCATGGTTATCCAGTAGTAGCCTGCTCGGAATATTTTCTTTGACAAAATATACCCGTTCATGTGGGGTCCACACACTCCAACGTGTACTTCATGCATGATCCTTCCGGCCTCTTCGGCGTCAACAAGTCTTAATAAGTTAAGATCCAGGGTCCTTTTGTACAAGAAATCACCACTCAAGAAGAAACAACTTGCGTGCCGTCTAATGGTTCTTTTTTGGTCTCCACTGGCTAGCTCGGGGTATTGTTTAGTTTTCAGAAATCTTTTGATGTCATGATACCATGGCTGAATATTTGGTTCTTCCTCGGCTGTATTACAATAACCATGCCTTTCTTGGATTTGTATTTCCAAGGGATCTATATGAGCATTGCTTGGCTACGGCATCATTGAGGCCAAAGTAGCCAGTGCGTCAGCAAATTCGTTGTGACAACAAGGGATGTACCTGAACTCTCTCGATTTGAATCGCTTGATGAGATCTTCTATTTGCTGCCTGTAAGGGATAAGCTTGACATCTCGGGTTTCCCATTCTCCCTGGACTTACTGAATAATCATATCTGAGTATCCCATGATCTGTAACTCTTTGACGTCCTAGTCAATTACCATGTTTATACTTATGATTTTTGCTTCAACTCGCCAGTGTCGTTTGTGCAAAAAAATAGAGCCGGGTTGTGGCTGGATAATGCTAACCAGTGGGTAAGATCAAGATTGCCCCAATTCCAACACCTTTTGCATTTACTGCTCTATCAAAGAACATCTTCCAAGAAGTAGTATCCTCGGATATTGCCTCAACTGAGTTTACCTCTTCATCTGGGAAGTAAGTTTTCAAAGGTTGGTACTCATCATCAACCGGGTTTTCAGCCAAATTATCCACCAACGCCTGGGATTTCATTGTCGTGCGAGTGGCATAGACTATGTAAAATTTAGTGAGCAGAATCTACCATTTTCCTAATCTCCCTGTCGGCATTGGTTTCTAGAATATGTATTTCAAAGGATCCAACATGGTTATGAGGTTAGTGGTGTAGGCTTGCAGATAATGTCTCAGCTTCTAAGCAACCCAAGTTAAGGCACAACAGGTTCTTTCCAACAGAGTATACTTAGCTTCATAGCTGGTAACGTTCTTGCTCAAATAGTAGATTGCCTATTGTTTTTTCCAGTTACATCATGTTGCCCGAGGACACAGCTGAAAGAATTTTCCAAGACTGTCAGGTACAAGAACAGAGGTCTCCTTGGCTCTGGTGGGACCAAGACTGGCAGATTTGACAGATATTCCTTGATTTTATCAAAAGCTTCTTGACATTAATCCGTCCACCTGTTTGCCGCATCTTTCTTCAGCAATTTGAATATGGGCTCACACGTGGATGCAACTGAGCAATGCACCAACTGATATAGTTTAATCTGCCCAACAAGCTCATCACATATTTCTTGGTTTTCGGAGGAGGCAAATCCTGGATAGATTTTATCTTTGTTGGATCTAACTCAATACCTCTCCGACAGACTATAAAGCCCAAAAGTTTGCCCGATGGGACTCCAAACGGACATTTGGCTGGGTTCAACTTCAAATCATATTTGCGCAAACACTCAAAGAATTTCTTCAGGTCGCGAATGTGATCATACTGGGTTTTGGACTTGATGATTACGTCATCCACATACACCTCTATTTCTTGGTACATCATATCAAGGAAAATGGTGGTCATGGCCCTCATGTAGGTTGCCCCAGCATTCTTTAGACCAAACATCATGACCCTGTGACAGTATGTACCCCAAGGTATGGTAAAAGCTGTTTTCTCTGCGTCTTCTTCATCCATCAACACCTGGTGATATCCTGCGTAACAATCTACGAAGGACTGTATCTCATGTTTGGCGCAGTTATCAATAAGGATGTGGAGGTTTGGCAAAGGGAAGTTATCCTTGGGGATTGCCTTGTCTAAATCTCTGTAATCCACGTACACTCGGGTCTTCCCATCTTTCTTCGGTACTGGAACTATATTGGCTAGCCATGTGGTGTACCAGACCACTCGGATCACCCCTACTTTTAACTATTTCGTGACTTTTTCTTTGATCTTGTCACTGATGTCAGTTTTAAACTTTCTTTGCTTTTGTTGGACAGGGGGACAATCAGGGTAAGTTGGCAATTTATGAACCACCAAATCGACACTCAGTCCCGGCATGTCACCATATGACTAAGCAAACACACCTTTGAACTCAAACAGGTGTTGGATTAATGCATCCTGGGTTTTTCCATCTGTGTAAATGCTTATCTTGGTTTCACTGATTTCTTCAGAACTTCCCAAGTTAACTGGCTTAGTATCATTTAAGTTCGGCTTAGGTTTATTATAAAATTGTTCCAATTCTCGATTTATATTCCTAAAAGCCTCTTCTTCATCATATTCCAGTTCTTGGTTCATTATTTCACAGTTAGACAGCGTGTTTGGATCTAGGCATGAAGTCCGCAAGCATATCATCTTATTTAAAGCAACATTATTAGAACTGAAAGAAGAAAAAATCAAAACAATAAAAATCAGAAGGAATAAAGAAAGATGGACGATGAAATATTGATTTCATTTCATTTAATTTGGAAGATAACAGGGTTTACATTGGAAATTAAAAGACATGAAACTAAAGAAAACATCCGAGTTACACCCTAAAATAACTTGTGATGCAGAAAAGGTGGCAGGACTAGTCTACCGGGACAACCGCCTGATTGGAAATGGCGTAGCCTTCCAATTTTGCAGTTTTGGCTGAGGTCCCACGTACAACACCTCAGCGGTGTGTGGGCTTTCCCCCGGCAGGACTATGTGGGTTTCATATAATATTTTCCTTATTGCCCCACAAATCTCTTCAATTTCTTCGGCTGTAAAGGCCTCATCTTCTTCTTCGTCATGGTATTTCGGCTGGACAAATGTTCTGTACATATGCGGCACCGGCTAAGGCAAGACCTAACCATCATTCTTTCTATCTTCTGCCCATTTCATATCAGTTGGAATGGGTCAGAAGCCTACCCCAAATAACTTTTCGTTGGCGGTCAGGGTGATAGGTTCAGTTATTCCTTGCAATGATTTCCCAAGCCCCATCCTAGGTTTGTAGCCGTGCCTAATGGGCTGGGGTCAAGGGCTTCCCTCTTCGTATTGGTCCGTGACCATAATCTCAATGGCCTGATAGACTATGTGCTTGCTCCCCTCTTTTGCTTCAAGGCACGGGACTAACGGATCCCGATAAATTGATTGCTCAGATTCCCCATGGACCACAATCTCTTGATCCTCATGGTCAAACTTTACCATCAGGTGAAGATTAGAGGGTACTATCCCCGCTGCATGAATCCACGACCTCCAAAAAAGAAAGTTGTAGGATGTGTCCATATCCAGAACCTCGAAGGTTACCTCAAAGTCTACTGGGACGATGGTCAGAATTAGGTCAATTTCTCCAATTGCGTCCCTTTTGATACCATCGAAGGCACGTACACATACATTGTTGGGTCGAATTCTTTCAGTCCCGATTTCCATACGTGCAGAGTTGAGAGTGGGAAAATTTCTACCCTAGAGCTTCCATCCAACATAACCCTTTTCACGTAGTACCCTTCGCATTTGACTGTCAAGTGCATGGCTTTGTTATACAAGGCCCCTTCTGGGGGTTTTATTGAAGGAGATTTGGTTAATTGCAAAAAATCTTTCTGCCATTCTCTCAAACTGCTCTAGAGAAGTCTCGACAGGCACATATGCTTCGTTAAGGGTTTTGATCAATACCTTCTGATGTTCGGTGGAATTCATAAATAGAGATAATAAGGAGACTTGTTCGAGAGATTTTCAAAGTTGGTCGATCACCTCATAATCCGCCATTTTCATCTATTGAAAGAAGGCTTCCGCTTCTTCGGCACCCACGGTTGTCTTAGATTTGAAGCGCTTTCTAGTGGCATTGTTTACCTCTTCCAAATTGAAATACTTTTCAGCTGGGTTATTTTCTTGAACATCCCCTGAGATTTCTTTTCCTTTGTACATCACCACCGACTTGCTATAACTCTAGGGCACAATGGCAGGATCTGTCATGGGCTTTTGTGGTGCGCGGCCAATAACCATGGGCTCACTCAGCCTTGGTAGATTAATTGGGACCCGCATCACATAAGCTCCCTTGGGCACATACATTTGGGTTGTCTTATTCAACTCCAACCTCCTGGGAGGACTCAAAGTCATATGTTTTTTGTTTTCGGCCTTGAGGGACATAGAGAACAGTATCTTTGGGAGGCGTTGCCCCAGTTTCAACTTCATCTTTCTTCTCTGACTTTGGAGGGGTGGTTTTTTTCTTTTTCTCCCCTTTGTCTTACTTCGAGCAGCTTTTGGTTTCCTTTCTACATCATTGATGGAAATGATGGCCTTTAACACTAGGTCAAATTCCCTTTCCTCACAAATTATTCCGATTATCGGCCCGTTGTTGTGAGCCGGCAGTGGGTTGTTGGTCACGTTGGGAATATCTTCATCCCTTAGCACTATCTTCCTTTGTTCTATCAAGTCTTCCACAGCCCTCTTCAAAGTCCAACAACTTTCTGTATCGTGCCCCTCAGCCTTTGAGTGATAAGTGCACCGGGTGCCACGTTGGTAAGAGGGTGATTCTGGGTTTTGCCTATTCGGGGTACGGCTTGCAACAAACCCATTTGGACAAATTTTGGGAATATGCAAGAATAAGACTCACCAATTGGTGTGATGTTTGTTCTCCTTGGTGGCTCCCGAGTGCAAAAATTGTTTTGTGGAGGTCGGGGATTATAGTGGTTTTGGTAAGGGGCTGGTTTTTAGGAAATGGAGCTTGGTTCCAATTGGCTTGTTTATGTGGCCGGACATAAGGATGAGCATTCATGACCGTGTATGGCTGAGGAGCATAGGCCAGGTCCTGGTGGGGGTAATAGTGCTGCGGGGTTCTTTTTGAGAGAAAGGATCTGGGGTACGGTGTTTTCTTGCACCCCACGCTGTCATGGATGTTTCTTCCTTTTTCTTGCCTTTTGCTACTCCTCCAGACCCACCCTGAATGGCTTGGGAGGTAGCTGTGATAGCGTATTGGCTTAGAATTCTACTTGTTTTCAACCCATTTTCAACTATTTCGCCAATCTTGATGGCTTCAGCGAATGGTTTACCCATTACGGACATCATATTTTGGAAGTAGTCGGCTTCTTTGGCTTGGAGGAAAACTGTAACCCTTTCAACCGCATCCATTGGAGGCTTTACCCTGGAGGCCTGCTCATACCATTTAACTGCTAACTCTTCGAAGCTTTCTGAGTATTTCTTCTTCAAGTTTGTCAATGAGTTCCTATTTGGATCAATATCAATGTTGCAATGGAATTGCTTGATGAAATTTTTGGCAAAATCATCCCAGATGTGAGAGCGGGATATGTGTTGGTCCATGTACCATTCAGATGTGATGCCAACCAAATTTTCTCCGAAATATGCCATGAGGAGTTCTCCCTTTCAACCGGCTCCTCGCACCTGGTTGCCATATCTCTTGAGATGAGAAATAGGATCACCGTGTCCATCATACTTCTCAAATTTTGGGGTTTTGAATCCCATTGGTAGTTGCACATGAGGGAACATTTGTAAGTCGGCATATGACACACTTTTCTCCCCACTCAAGACTTGTATGCTTTTGAGACTCTGTTCCATACTCCTCATCTTTCTCGCAATCTCTTCTTGCTCAGGAGTTTTGGTGGTCTTTTCTTGCCCCGTAGTGAATTCATACCGGGGTGGCTGGGAGTAAGTATAAGTGGGAAATTCTGGTGGTTCCATCGGGAAGGAGGGTGTTTGGAAGGTGAAAGTTGTTGGGTCAAAACTGGGCCTGGGCATTGTAAGTTGTGCCATTGCCGAGCAAGGTGGAGCGGTAAAGATATTTGAAGCTGCACCGGACATTAACACCTGGGGCCGAACCTCATAAGGTGTTCCCATAAAATGAGCTGAGATAGTTGGGTGTCCTAGTGGTGTATTTGTGTGACTGATCAGAGCAGTGGAGGTAACGCTTACTCTAGGAAAGAGTTTGGGAAATCCAGAGATTGCGCTTGGTGGCTCCCTTCTATTTGCCCAAGTGTCCCATATTTCCATAACCCGGAGACGCAGGATTCTGCTTTCTTCGGGAGTTGCCGATTATGAGGCCGGGATGCCTGAGATTGGACTATCATCCATAATGGGAATTGTTGACAGAGTCATTTCTGAAGACGTTTTGATGCTCCCTTTTAATCTCATAAAGTATAGGTGCGATGCCAGGCTACCACAAAAACCAACTACCATTCTATAAAAACCTGGACTGGATGTAACAGCAGCAAACGGCTAGTTCGAAACAAATAACCAATAGGTAATCGCACGTTAGAGGTATGATACACCTATACATTAAATGTGTTTCTACATGTCTTGAACGATTGCATGAGTCATCCCGGCTTCACTTATTCTTCCCCAATTTCTTCTTTCCATTTTCACTCTTCCTTTTCATCTCTCTTTTTGTTTTTCTTTTCTTTTCTTCTCTTGCCCCTTTTTCTCTCATCATTGTTTCATTTTCTTTTCTTATTGGATCTATTCACAAAATTATGAACAGATCCAATGAGCATTGCCTACATATCACGACGCCGCGTGAATCCGATCATTACGTAGTTCAAGAGAAAATAAATGCAAAAAGTAAGGAAACAGTTTTTTGGGAATTTTCGATTTTTCATTACTAAAACTTCTATTACAAAAGATTTTAAACTACTCATTTCCTTGGAAGGAAAAACTACAAACAGACTCAAAATAAACCAAAATACAGACTTGATACTTGGAAAATCAGGAATACATTAAAACTTCAACTCATGGGGCCCGCAGGGCATCATTCGGCCTCGCCACGGGCCTATGTGCGAGACCCCCTTGTAGCCGCTCCAAATCACTCATTGTCTGGCGAACAAATGTCATCACTGCAACAAACAAGGTGGTTCGAGTCATATCCTCACATGCTTGGCATTTTGCGAGAATGTAGTCGGTGATAGCCCAAATTCTTTCTCGAATCCTACCCTTTTCCTGAAGTAGCCGCCCAATTTGCTGATTTCGGGCTTCTAACACTTGAGAGTCATGAAGGTGTTAATTTTTCAACTGTTGTATTCCTTCCTCCATCTGAGCTATCAAATCATAACAGTGTTCCCTATCAGCTTTGAAATCTTTAGCCTGCTTGGCTGCCTTATTCTCAAGAGTAGTTACCTTTCTTCTCAAGCTGGTGATTGCCCCTTCATAGTTTCCCTTCATTTGTTGCACAAACTGTGTCTGACCTTTTGCATTTTCTGCTAATTGAGCCCGAGCGTTTTCTAGACTGGCCTCAGACTTTTCTAGATCATCTTGACCCTCAAGGCTTTTCTTTTTCAGACTGCTTATAAGCCTTTCATCCGCTCGGCTTCTTTCTAGGTTTCTAGCAGCTATTTTTCATCTTCCGGATTTGAGCTTTGAGGGCTTCATTTTCTTAAGTTAGTTTTTTCTTTTCTCCCTTATCTACAGTAGCTTGGACACTTTTGGCAAATTCGAGGTCCCTAATTTGTCCTTCCAACTTACCAATTCTATTTGTGTAGCTTTCTTCTTTTTCCAACCAGCCCCATTGCTCCTGTGAGTCGTGAGTGAATTGTTGTACGTGGGCTCTCTTAGCAGGTCTTTGAGGAATCTTGAATCTTTTACTGAATCAAACAATGTACTTGGGGTCCACTTCACCTCAAGCTAGACCTCGCACCATGGTCTTAGGTTCAAGAAATCTACATTCATTCCATAACTGGCAAATTCTTCCCTTCGAAAATACGGCTTTTGAGCCCAATTAAATGACATGTTTACTCAAATCTTCGTCTGAGGGATGGTTTGAAATCTTCCTAATTGGCGCAAAACCCTATGGGGGCATACGGCTCGATGCTTCAGATGCCCATTAGGAGGCGATAACATACGTCGGCTGACATGGATACTACTTCGCTGATAGGAAGCCATCCAAATGCCCACTCAATTTAACAAGCAGTCAAGGAGCTCAAACGTGCAAACCAAGCTTCAGTACCCTCGGTGAATTCAATACCCACTACTTTGCTTTCAAATTCTTCAATGCTACTCAAACCAGTCATACCGCAATTCATATACCTAACCCGGTGGCAGAGATGTTCCTATATCCATAATTGTAGTAACAGATTGCAGCCTCGGAAGAACTTTACCCCTTCCCAACAGACAGTCAAAGCTCGGTAGATTTTAGATAAGATCAAGGGAACCACAATGCTATTGGCTTTCTTGATTGCAACATCGATCATTCCTATGAGACCCACCTCTATATTACCATCTTCTCACGGACAGACCACAACACCCAAGAAGGATACTATAAAATCCAAACCCCGCCTTGCCTCCCATTTGTCTATATTTCCAGCATGGGTCAAACCACTGTTTGGCTCTTCAAAACCTCAGGGGTTACCATAACATTGATACAAGAATTGGAGAGTGCAATATCCTTTCGATAAATTTCCATCCTGAATATCTCGACTAATACTCAGCGGATCCAGAAATCTATGGGGATATACCGATCTTGGTGATAATGGATATCGACTTCTGACGTTTCCATTAAGGCCCGCATAACCCGCAACTTCCTCTAGTGTAGGTATGAGCTCAAAGTTAGAGAAACGGAACACATTACGAGTTGGGTCCCAAAAAGGTATTAAAGATTCAATGCCCAACCTTGGTTTGACGTTCAACAGTCCGACGAGGCCGCCCAGAACTTTTACCTCAATTTCTCTACTGCCTTTTCCTAGATCATTCCACCACATGTGGAGCTGTAAGGGGATCTCTTCAAGGGCAGTGAAGGGTTCTATTTCATTTGTGCTCATCCTGCACATTTATCTCATTTTGACCCAAAAGAGTAACACCATTTTCTCAAAAGTTTACTTCAAAATAAACCCAAGCCTTTCAAAACTTCGGGGAAGAAGATTTTAAGGCTATGCATACTAACTATTCAAAAATGAAGAAAATGATCAAAGATGGCTGTTGTTGCAAAAACAACCTTCTGGCGCCCTTTTGGGGACATTCACTTATTTTAAACAAGAATGGCATCACCCTATTTATTGGTGACAAAAAATAATTTTTTTGTTATTTTTGGGCTCTTTTTGAAAACGGGGAATTGGACCCGATGGGGGTTGCCTACGTATCCCATATCCAGTAAGAATCAAATTGGCGTAGTTCGTGAAGATTTGACAAAACCAACTATTTTGAAAACAAAACCTTTCTTTTTTTTTCAATTTTTCTAAAACATTCGGTAGAGTTTCAACACCATTTGGACATTGGTTTTTTCAAAACAGGTGATTAACTCACTTAACCCTTACATTGCTAATCTCCTTTCCCAACTTTCTCCCATCATTCACAAGCCGGTCAGCATGCAAATTCGAAGCAAATAAATGCACAAGTAGCAAGTAGAATGCATCAGGATGGTCTTTTCATTTCCAGTACACCTGTCCTAGACAGACCCAACCTATGCGTTGAGTCTCCAAAGATAAATGCACATGATGTAAATAAATGTTCCTACTAGGGATCCGGCATGAGGCTTTGTTATACGAAGTTTAAAACCAGGGTTTATTGTTCTAGACCTGGCTTACCCGAGAGAACAACTCGAGTCGCCGGGGGAGCATACCGGGAATACAAAAGCTTTACCGTCTTACCAACTTGTCCGAACCTCGTTCTAAAATGGGATAAGACTCTAGACAAAAGAGAAGTCACACGAACTGCACCCTTCTCCATGATTTAGAAAACTCGGACAGGAAAGGTTTCATAGCAGTTTATATATACAATTCACACAATATCAAAGCGGTAAAAGCGGCAGTTAGCACATTAGGCTTGAACATGTAGGAAAATTAGATAACAGACAAAGCCAATCATAACAGCTACTCTAATATTGAATTCTTGAACCCCGAACCGAAGTTCTGGGTTTTTCTCCCCAGTAGAGTCGCCAGAGCTGTCACACCTCCTTTTTTACACACCCAAAGGTGGTAAAAGGGAGTTTTTCCAATTTAAGTGATATTATTCTAAATGGGATTATTTGTTCAATTTTTTTTAGAGTCGCCAATTGGTATGGGTTCGTTTTCTGGTGTCCCAAGTTACCGGTTTATTTTAAATCCCAAATCGAGGACGATTTCGACTTTCCTTTTGAAATCTGCGAACCAGAAATTCTGAATAAGGAATTCCATTAACCCGAGGAAAGGTGTTAGGCACCCCCGAATTCCGTGGTTCTAGCACGGTCGCTTAAGCTATTATACTTGACCTATTATCTAATTTTAATATATGTTTTATCCAATGGTATGATTTTAAAATTATTAACCGCTTTGTTTTAATTTAAGGAAGATTTAACATCATTTAAAACATGTCTTTGGGCTGCGCCACATGAAATGCACCCGCAATCCGAAACACATTTTATTCAATGTTATTACGATTTAGATTTGGGTCGCATGAAATGCACACCCGAGTTTAGGAAGGTAATGCTATTAAAATAATGCGCCTAAAGTAACTACGCATTTTTAACTTTGCGAGGGCCATGGAAATTTACTAAATGGCACGCCTCGAGTTCTAAGAATTTTAAAAGGTATGATTAAGTGAGGGCCATGCATTTGAGATTTGTTTTAGCACGGCACACCTCGATTTCATCTTAAAAGGGTATTCAAACTAAAGTTCAAAGGGCCATAGACTATTTGTGTTATCTATTACGGCTCACTTCCACTAATTGCTTGACGAAAAATAGAGGATTCTAATAGTTTGGCTGTTGTTTGAAATTAGCTTAATGGTTAGAGGCATGCATCAAATGAGCCCAAACGATTCCAGTTAGGTCACTTTGATTTTAGGCGGATTGTTTCAGGCTCGGGCCCAAATATGAGCCCAACTCATGATGCAAATGCACAATGGGGCTCAAGATCGAGAACTTGCGAGGATATAATACAACACACAAGAGAGGCATTGACTGACCCCAAATCAAATTAAAAACAAAGTGACACACGCCAGACCAAATTTGAGATGCCATTAAACTGTAACACCTTTTTAACAAATGGTGCTAGGGTCGAACATATGCCAATTAATTGGGACCAAGAAAACATACACATAAACAACCACTTAATTTCCAAATTTAATGGTTGAAGCAAGGAAGGAATAAATAAACACTTTTGAAAAACTATAAACTAACTAATCATTAGGTATCATTTGGGGGGAGGGGGTGGGGGGAAATGAACCTCTTATGCCAAACACAGGGGCATAGATTCTGCAATAGATACACTTTATGGAGTAAACAAGTAAAAACTTAAGGAGTCGTTTGGTTGGAATATGAGTTATACCGGTATAAGTTATAATGGGATAAGTTATGCTGGAATTAATTGTACTGGGATTGTTGTTTATTCATTGTTTGGTATGTTGTATTAAGAATGACAATTGAATAATTTATAAGAGGAAGGTATAAGTTATACCGGTGCTAATTACCCCACCATCTGTGAGGTATAAATTATACCGGTGTTAAAATTAACACCGGTATAACTTATACCTGATTTGCTAACCAAACAGAGTATTAAGGTGGTATTAATTCTTATACCACCCTTATACCTCATACCAAACGTCCCCTAAGGAAAATGCAAAAGATCCCACATGGTTTAGCAAGTTTAGGAATCAACTAAACCGTGAATTCATGGTTTGAATCACAGTTCTTCAAGAACACCAATGTGTTACTTGAATTCTAAAAAAAAAATAATGCACTAAACATGTGATACAAACTCAGATTCTGAAAGAATACATAAGCTAGACATAAAAACCAATTTCCAATAGATCTAACAATTTAAAATAAACAACCTTGAGTCAACTGTATTTAAACCAGTTCAGCTACTGTCCTTAAAACAAACGAATAGTAAAATGATTGCATATAAAGAAATATACTGAGATGGACATCAAACTAGGCTACCATATGAAGCTAAATATTTGATCACATTGTTCATAGCTTGAAAGGTAGAAAACGGGATTTCTAAACATAACAAAGCAAGCAAGTAAGCTACATTTCTAATACAACTCAAAGCCTCAAACTCCATTTTTTGATTCCTAAATCAAGCTTTTCATTCACATGGAGTGCACAAATGTATACCTGGAAGTGAATAAAATAGGAAATGAAGTATCAGCAGGTGCAAGAATAGAAATCAACACCACAACAGCCAGCAAAATAGCTCCAAACCCCAGAAATGATATATAACAGCTCAATATAGCAAGTTCAAACCAAACAACAGCCAAGCAAAACATTAAACCATTACTTTGACAACCAAGTTTAAACCATTTCTCACTCTGATGAGTTAACATAGTTTCAGAAGTTGAAAAGAAATCAAAATCACTAAAAATAACGCGCCTAAAGTAACTACGCATTTTTAACTTTCCGAGGGCCATGGAAATTTATAAAATGGCACGCTTCGAGTTCTAAGAATTTTAAAAGGTATGATTAAGTGAGGGCCATACATTTGAGATTTTATTTAGCACGGCGCACCTCCATTTCATCTTAAAAGGGTATTCAAACTAAAGTTCTAAGGGCCATAGACTATTTGTGTTATCTATTACGACTCACTTCCACTAATTGCTTAAAGAAAAATAGAGGATTCTAATCGTTTGGCTATTGTTCGAAATTGGCATAATGGTCAGAGGCATGCATCAAATGAGCCCAAAAGATTCCAGTTAGGTCACTTTGATTTTAGGCGGACTGTTTCAGTCTCAGGCAAAAATATGAGCCCAACTCATGATCCAAATGCACAAAGGGGCTCAAGATCGAGTCATTGCGAGGATATAACAAAATGCACAAGAGAGGCATTAACTAACCCCAAATCAAATTCAAAACAAAGTGACACTGGCCAGACCAAATTCGAGATGCCATTAAACTGTAACACCTTTTTAACAAATGACCCTAGGGTCGACCATATGCCAATTAATTGGGACAAAGGAAACATACACATAAACTATCACTTAATTTCCAAATTTAATGGTTGAAGAAAGGAAGGAATAAATAAACACTTTTGAAACACTCTAGACTAAGTAATCGTTAGGTATCATTTGGGGGGGGGGGAGGAAACAAATGAACCTCTTATGCCAAACACAGGGGCATAGATTCTGCAACAGATATACTTTATGGATTAAACAAGTAAAAACTTAAAGAAAATATAGAAGATCCTACATGGTTTAGAAAGTTTAGGAATCAACTGAACCGTGAATTCATGGTTTGAATCACAGTTCTTCGAGAACACCAATGACTTGCTTGAATTCTAAAAAACATAATGCACTAAACACGTGATACAAACTCAGATTCTAAAAGAATACATAAGCTAGACATAAAAACCAATTTCCAATGGATCTAGTAGCTTAAAATAAACAACCTTGAGTCAACTGCATTTAAACCAGTCCAGCTATTGTCCTTAAAACAAACGAATAGTAAAATGATTGCATATAAAGAACTATACTGAGATGGACATCAAATTAGGCTACCATATCATATAACATTCAGAAGCTAAATCTTTGATCACATTGTTCATAGCTTGAAAGGTAGCAAATGGGATTTCTAAACATAACAAAGCAAACAAGTAAGCTACATTACTAATCCAACTCAAAATGAATACAACTCAAAGCCTCAAACTCCATTTTTTATTCCTAAATCAAGCTTTTAATTCACATGGAGTGCAAAAATATATACCTGGAAGTGAACAAAATAAGAATGAAGTATCAGCAGGTGCAGCAATAGAAATCAACACCACAATAACCAGCAAAATAGCTCAAAACCCCAGAAATGATATATAACAGCTCAATATATCAAGTTCAAACCAAACAACAGCCCATCAAAACTTTAAACCAAGGCTTTGACAACCAAGTTTAAACCATTTCTCACTCGGATAAGCTAAACTAGTTTCAGAAGTTGAAAAGAAATCAAAATCACTTAAAATTCAATGAAACAGTAACTTTTTCTCCAATTCTTAGCCGTTTTACTTTTTTGTCGATTTTTAGCTCCCAAAAATCTTATTTGAGCTGCAAGTAGCAATGCCTTTATAGGCAAGCTACTAGGGTAGCCTTAAAGGTTCATTTTTGCCCTTTAGACCTTGTCCAATTTTCAAATTTGCTATTTAGTCCCTAAATTTCTGACTTGCTTGCCAAGCAATTCTATTTTCCAGCTTCTAGCAAGCATGTTCAGGTGGTTATTCAAAGAATCCCTAGGTGATCTACCCAATTTACCCTTCAATGACCCTGTTTTTACCTTGGAATTCATGGGCCAAGCTGACCCAATATTAAAACCAGTCCAAACATGGGTCAAAAATGACCCAACTCAAAACAAAGAACCTAATTCGAACAAGACCTAGGTTAATTCTTTTCTTTGGGCCCAGGTCTGATTCCACGATTCAGAAAAATGATGAGGCAGAAAAGCATATTCAAACTATGAACTAAAGATTCATTTTCGGCCCAGACTTATAATTAAAAGAAATAAAAAATTACGCTAATCTAATAAAATCAAACAAACTAAAGAAAAAGTAGTTAACACTTGACTGGATTAATAGAAACACATGCAAAACAGATTGAGAAAAATAGAATACCAAAAAGAAGAAGGATATAAGAACATAAGAACAATGAAAAAGGGAAAATACCGGAATGATTATCAGAACTAGGCGGATCACAGTTTGAGTCAAAAATCGATAAAATCTTCGATTTTTAGCCGAGATGGACCTTGATCGCGTGTTCTCGATGAAAACATGCGACTAAGGTCCAATTTCGAGTCCAAAACTCAAATCAACTGGCTAGCTTGCATTTTGGGATTTTAGGGTTCTGCTTTGATCTGATATTCGAGGATCCCAGTGGTGATTTGGGGGAAACTGGTCATGGAATAAGGTAGAGGAGATGAAGTAGGTGATAGGGTGTAAATTTGGGGTTGAACAGAGGTGGTGCCGCCACCAGAGAACATCGTGGCGGCGCTAGGATTTCAGAAATTCAACGCATTCTAGAAGGATATGAGAGGGAGTGTTTGGAGATTTGGGATGGGGAAATGGAGAGGATTTAGGGGTGTTTTTTGGTGGTGATTCGTGGTGGCGCCGCCACCGGCGGCGGGTGGAAATAAAGGCAGCTTCTAGGGTTTACAGGGTCTCTGAAGAGGGGTGTGAGAGATATGAGAGATGGGGGTGGGGGGAACATTTGGACAGTTATATATCAAAGACTCATGAGTTCTAAGCTGTTAGATCTTGGAACCTCGACAGTCCTGATCAAACTTGAATTAAACAGGGTCGTTTTGAATGGGGGTAGGCTGGACCGGTTCAAGGGTGATTGGGCTATGGATCAGGTGGGTTTAAATGGGAAATGGGCTTGGGAGATTCAAAGAATTTGCCCAAAATAAAATCTTTTATTAATAACTCCATTTTTTTCATTTTCTTTTTTTTTTCTTTTTCAGATTTTTTGTTAAATACAAATTAAAATAAAAAGACCTGATTTAATTCAAAAACTAAACTAATTGCTTCATCAAAATTAATTAAGTCCTAAATTAAAAAGAAAACTCTAATAAATTCGACAATTAAAAAGTAAAAATGCAAAGAGAGCTATTTTTTGTTATTTTCTTTCATTTTTGTAACATTAAATAACTAATTATCCTAAAAAATAGGAAATTGAACCTTAAATATAAATGCAATGTATTTTTTTTTTATTTTTCATGAATTACATAAATTAAATATGCACATAAAAATGCAAACAAACACAAAATTATGCAATAATTCCTAAAAATCAAAAAATTAAAATAAAAATCCTAAGTTTGGGAATTCTGTAAGAGTAAATAATGTGAGGCAAAAATCACGTGCTCACAAGGTGGCATATCAACTATTTGAACAGCCACAATGTTTTCTTCGTGATTTTTGAGGTCGTCGTTCTCTACTCTGTTCACTGACCCATATGTATTGACCTGAAATCAAAGATCTTCGACAAGAAAAAATGTGAAAGATAACTTGCGTTGTGTAACAAATCCAGCAAGAAAATAATCACTATTATTTTTAGCCCCACGGTAGGCACCAAACTATTTACCATGAAAATGGTAATAACAATTAAGTTTGTTGATAGGATTCTAAAGATATGTGATCTACTTTTATACTAGTTGTAATGTAGTTGATGCTATGTGTGTGAAGTTTAAGGACGAGATGCGAGCTAAAATAAAGTTATAATCAAATCGATGAGTTATTTGTTCAAGGGCTCGAGCTAGTCAATTTAGGGCCTCGAGGTCGATTCCCGGGCTCGGGCTCGAGCTATTAGGGGCAATCGAGAAAGCGCTAACAGTCACGGTATCATTAAAGGAGGCTTTTTACGGCCAATGATAAGCAATAAATGAAGAATGAGTATGAAGATAATAAATAAGAGCAACAATGTCGAGAGAGTATGTTAGAGAGAAAAGAGAGAGAGATTTATCATATATTTCGTGTAGAATAGTTGGAGAAACGTCACTCCCTTACAAAATAGTAAAGATCCCCTTTATATAGAAAGGGAAACCTTATATGGCATGACATATATTAATTATAAAGATATGGAGATGGGACAGCTAGATGTGACACCCTAATTTGGGTTTAGAGTTGGCCGGCTAGACTTTGTCAGACTTAGCCGTGTGCCTTGGGAACTCCCCATTTTTACTCCAACCTCGGCTGATATTTTCTTTAGACCGGGTGATAAAAGGCTATATAGATGTTATTTAAACTCCAATTGTGCCATGATTTATTGTTGTTTTAAAGGCTAAATGATAACAAAATACTCTAATTAGTGTTCTTTTGCTTCGCAAGGACAAATCCAAGTTCGGATGAGCCTATCAAGTGTTTTGGAGTAAAATATAAAGTGGATAAAAAGCCAATCAAGAAGACCCCGAGCAAAAATAAGCAATAAAAAGGCAAAGAGGAATGGGCTTGAAGCCATCGCAACCGTGGTCGACCGTGGCTGGACCGTGGTGGTCTAAGGAAGCGAGCCAGAATGTTTCTATTTCACCGTGGTGGCGCCGCATTTTGCCGCAGCTGTGGTGGGTTGTGTAACTGCCCAGAATTTTGGGATTAAAGTTTAAATCGGGAAAAACTTATCACAATACTTTATAAACTCAACCAACTCGCCCAAGCAAGGTTTAAGCTTGTTTTTAGATTGATTTGGAGGCTAGAACAAGTGTGAGAAGAGCAACATTAGAGTTTTTCTATCTTTTCTTTTTTATTTAAATTGCACATTATGAATATATTTGTAGTTTTATCTTGCTTTTTTATGAGTACTTTCACATTTAATCTAGGGTTGATGGAACCAATTGTTCGATGAAGTTTTGACACAATTTTGTTATAATCGAGCCGGGTTTATTATATGATTGTTCAACTATATTTTGCATGGTCATTAATTGAATGGGCCCTTGATTAATCGTGTTTAATTGCCTTGTATTGCTTGAGAAAGAATACTAGGTTAGACTTCTCAGTTTTGGATAATTGAAGAGATTCATTACTTAAACTTAAAAGTGGGGTTAGAGATAATGAAACTTTGGTGGGATAATTCTGAGCTGCATAAATTATTAGCTAGAGTAGTTCGAGAGAATGCTCTAGTAAACTATTGTAGTTGATCGAGTGATAATTGCAATATCCCATAGCTCATATCCTCATAGAGTAATACGACAAGATTATAGAAAAGAGTTAAGACCTAAGCTAGCAATTGGGAAAATCAGTACCCTAGACCTTTTTACCATTAAATTATCCTTGATTTAGCATATTGTTAGTTTTTATTCCATTTTGAATAAGTTAAACAAAAACCAAATATTTATTGATAAAAATCTTGCATCTGGAAATTGTTTGAGTTACTAATAATATCATTGAGAGTTGTAATATATAGGTTAGTTCCCTGAGGATTCGTCTCCGGACTTAAAAATCGGATTATTCTTGCAACGACCGCTTTATTTTTTATAAGGCATAGTTGGGCATGATCAAATTTTGGCGCCATTTCCGGGGAATTAACGGTGTTATTTGTTACAACTTAGAAGCAATCCTAGAATTATTAGCTTAGGTCAAATTTCTACAGTGTTAAATAATTTTGCATTGAAAGCCTCATGTTTGAACTCTTGTGTGATTCAGGTGTATGCCTAGAAATTCTTCGAGGACTTGTGAACTGCTTGAAGGACTCTCAAACCCCATGAAAACATTCAGGCAATTAAACCGTACGAACAAGAAGGACAAACAATCACAACAAACACACCTACTTGAAATGGAAATGGGAGATAACGTCAACGGAGACATCAGGGATGACCAAGCTGACCCAAATGTCAGAGTGGTGGCACCTCTTGTGCCAGAAGATGCACTTTATGATTGGACACAACCAACAGATGATAATCTTGCCACTGCCATTGTTGTGCCTCCAATACAAGCAGAGACATTCCAGATCACCAACAACATGTTGCATCTTCTACAGAATAAGAGATTGTTCTCTGAGTCATACATTGAAAACCTTCAACAACACTTGAAAAATTTTCTGTTGATTTGTATGACCCAAAGGCAGCCAAATATGACCCCAGAAGCCATCAAGCTGTTACTGTTCTCGTTCTCTATGAATGGGGAAGCTCAGACTTGGCTGAATTTGCTTCCAATAAATTCCATTGTCACTTGGGAGGAATTAGTCAAGCAGTTCTTGAAAAAGTTTTACCCGCCCAACAAGACTGCAAGACAGATTGATGAGATATTGCAATACAAGTAGCAGTCTACTGAGTCCTTGCAGAAAACTTGGGAAAGATTCAAAGGGATGCTAGTGAAGTGTCCCCATAATAATATTCCAGACCAGATGCTCAACAAGAGATTCTACATGGGTTTAGCAATCAATTTAAAAGCCAATAAAGATGCTTCACCTGGGGTGCATTTTTTAGCAAGACGTTCATAGAATGTAAAATTCTTCTTGACGAGATGTCCCAAAATTCGGGGTGGATGACGAGAGGTAAGACCCTAGCACCAATAGTGCATTTAGTTCCTCTTGACCTAAACAATTCGCAAGCAGAGAACACAGACATACTCATGTCTCAGATGAGTATATTAACAAAGAAGATTGATAAGATGGGTACAAAACAAGTGCATATCGTTGACACAACAAATGAAGGACTGTTCACACCTTGCATTAATTAGTCTTTCGTATGTTCATGGTGTGAAGAAGGTGACAACCAAGGATTAAGAGAGGATATGAATTATGTTAATAATTTTTGGTGTCGGAGATGTACGAGGTAAAATCATAAGACTCAATTTTATAGCTATCAAGATGTTTTAGGAGCCTTCCCCGAGACCCTGAGGGTGGAAGACCACGATAGAGTTCTCGGTCTCAAGGCTCGTCGAGGTCCAAATCAAAAGAAGCAGGGTCCGAGGTTAGAATAAGAAAGAAAGTCTCCTAAGCACATGGCTACACCTGACAGGTCTGGCCTATCCGAGAGCCTACTTACAGGATTTGCGTCAGGCCGCCCCATCTTTGTACCCTTGTAATTAATATATGTTTACTTTACCGAGTACCCTCTCCTATATAAGGGGGACTCACCCTTCCTTGTAAGGGACTAATGTTGCTTTAGTTCTCCATAATGCAATAATATCTCTCTTTCTATATCTCTCTCTTTCTTCTGAGTTATCAGTGTTCTTCAACCCCGAGGTCTCCCTAGCATTTTATTGTTCTTCGTTTGTTCTTAATCATTCAGCTCAAGAACGATAGAATAGAGCCTTGATTATTTGTATCTTTATCTATTATCCCCCTTTCCCGACTACCCTCGATAAGACCAAGATAGGCTTGAGGCTTGGCCCCGAGGTGTCTATTGCTCAGCTTTACGCCCAGGAACGTCCCCTCATTGGTTCAATTGTTCCTTAAGCTAACTCAATCTTTATTGCCTTACTTCGCATTTTATCACTAATCACCCTTATAAACTAGCTCGGGAATATATCACATATTTCTAGAATTCTATTTTACAAATTTAATTATTGTTACCATTTTCACAGTAAACAGTTTGGCGCCCACTGTGGGGCTAAAAATAATAGTGATTATATTCTTGCTAGTTTCGTCACTTGAACACACGATATCTTTCGCACTTTTTCTTGACCAAGATCTCCACTTTCAGGACCGGACATTCTGCGATATGGGAAGCGGAGATCTCAAGAGCAACAGGGGAACGAACCCGATCAATCCGGAGTCCAGTGCACTCCCCGGCTAAGTTCGAGCACAAAAGAGAACTCCCCAACATGATATCCACATGATTATCGGACGGGCTGACGGTCCCTAGCGCCTAGTGTCCAAGCGGACAAAAACATCCGCTACAGAAGGATCGGCCCGGCAGCTCTTACCCGAAGAAACCCTCATATTCACCAAGGAGGACCTCGAGTCCATGGGAGAACCACATAATGACGCACTGGTAATCGCGTTTATCTTAAACAACATAAGGATAAAACGCGTGCTCGTGGACCCGGATAGCCCGTCCAACATAATCAGGTTAGGAGTGATAGAATAGTTGGGATTGCTCAGTCAAATTAATACCATTCCTAGAACCCTCCATGGTTTCAACATGATCGGGGAAGAAACAAAGGAGAAATCACCCACCCAATAAACACATCTGGCACAACCTAGAGTACTGAATTTTAGGTCATTAACGGCAACATGAGGTACAACGCTTTCCTTGGTAGGCCTTGGATACACGATATGAGGGCAGTACCCTCTACCTTACACCAAGTGGTGAGATTCCCCACAAGAAATGGTGTTACGACAATACATGGAGAATAGTAGGCGGCAAAAGAAATGTTCATGGTCCACCATAAGGCATCGACCCCCACACACTCGGCCTCAAACGAGGAAAAAAGCATACAAACCATCGAAGATGATGAGGAAGATTTCTTCGCCCCCCGAATATTCATCACCCCCGTAGAATCAGATGCGACCAAATCAACGGTCAAAGAATTGGAGCAGGCCATTCTGATCGATAACCTCCCGGATCGCAAGGTATACCTGGGTACGGGGTTGACCCCCGAACTTAGGATAAGGTTTATTCGATTCCTTAGTAACAATATCGACTATTTTGCTTGGTCCTACCTAGATATGACAGGTATCCCGCCAGAAATAACCTCTCATCGGCGGAGCATCGACCCTAAATTCAAACCCATGAAGTAGAAAATAAGCCTGCAGTCCAAGGTAAAACACGCCTTCATCAAAAAGGAGGTAATGAAACTCGTAAAAATTGGGTCCATCAGGGATGTAAAGTATCCCGAATGGCTAGCTAACGTAGTAATAGTGCCAAAGAAAGGGAATAAGCTAAAAATGTGCGTAGATTATAAGGATTTAAACAAAGCATACCCCAAAGATTCTTTCCAATTGTCTTCTTGATTCCACGGTCGGCCACGAGACCCTCACCTTCCTCGATGATTACTCGGGGTACAATCAAATTCAGATAGACCCCGAGGATAGGGAAAAGACTTCATTCATCACAAAGTATGGCACATATTGCTACAATGTGATGCCCTTCGAATAAAGAAATGCAAGAGTAACATACCAACACCTAGTTAATAAGATGTTCAAATGCGAAGTAGGAAAATCAATGGAAGTATACATTGACGATATGTTAGTTAAATCCCTGCGCGTAAAGGATCACCCAATCCATTTGCAGGAAACTTTTGACATCCTCAGAAGCTACACCATGAAGCTCAACCCCAAAAAATGTGCCTTCAGGGTACGTTCAGGCAAATTTCTGGGCTTCATGGTCTCAAACAGGGGGATCGAGATCAACCCTAACAAAATAAAGGCCATCAAAAAAATCACAGTGGTAAATAACGTAAAAGTCGTCTAACGATTGACTAGGCGGATCGATGCCCTGGGTAGATTTATATCAAGGTCATTAGATAAAAGCCATCACTTCTTTGCCCTACTCAAAAGAAAGAGCAACTTTGAATAGAATCCAAAATGCCAAGGCGCCTTGGAAGAGCTGAAACGGTACCTGTCAAGCCCGACCTTGCTACACACACCCAAAGAAGATGAAACGTTGTATCTATACCTGGTCGTATCCGAAATAGCAGTGAGCGGTGTATTAGTCCGAGAAGAGCAAGGTACTCAATTTCCTGTGTATTATGTAAGTTAAACCCTGGGGGACGCCAAAACCCGGTGTCCCTATCTAAAAAAATTGGCACTCGCATTAATAAGCTCTTCGCGCAAGCTAAAGCCCTACTTTCACTGCCACTACATTTGCGTCCTATCGACCTATCCCCTCCAGAGCATACTATACAATCTTGAGTTGTCGAGTTGACTGGCCAAAATGGCCATCGAGCTCAGAGGGTATGATATCGAGTATTAACCTCGAACGGCCATTAAATCCCATATCCTAGCAGATTTCGTGGCCGATTTTTTGCCATCCCTCGTCCCCAAGGTAGAGAAGGAACTTTTACTAAAATCAGGCACATCATCCAGGGTGTGGACCTTGTTCACAGACTGTGCCACAAACGTCAGAGGATTAGGACTCATTATAGTCCTGAAGCTGCCCATCGGCGGCATAATCCGACAATCCATAAAAATTGCAAAGTTAACTAATAACGAAGCCGAGTATGAGGCTATGATTGTAGGCCTAGAGTAGGCCAAGGGCCTAGGGGCCGATTCCATCGAGGCAAAATGCAATTCCCTCCTCGTAGTAAGTCAAGTAAATGGAATCTACAAAGCTCGAGAAGACAGAATGCAGAGGTATCTGGATAAAATCCAAGTCACCTTGCGCTGCTTCAAGGAATGGAGCTTAGTCCATGTACCCCGATAGCAGAACAGCGAGGCTGATGCCCTGGAAAACCTTGGATCATCCGCCGAGGCGGAAGACCTGCTCCCCGGGGCTGTGGTCCAGCTAATCAAGCCTGTGGTAGAGGAAGGTCATGCGGAAGTCAACTTTACCAGCCTGACATAGGATTGGAGAAATAAATACATCGCCTATCTAATGGACAGGAAGTTGTCTGCTGACCCAAAAGAGTCAAGAGCCTTACAACCCAGAGCAGCCAGGTTATCGCTCAACAAAAATGCGGCCCTGTACAGGAGAACGTTCGATGGCCCCCTAGAAGTGTGCCTTGCACCGCGAGATACGGAATACGTGCTTTGAGAGATCCACGAGGGCACCTGCAAAAACCACTACGGGGCAGACTCCTTAGTCAGAAAGGTAATCTGAGCAAGTTACTATTGGGATAGCATGGAAAGCGATGCCAAGGAATTCGTTCGGAGATGCAACAAGTGTCAAAAATTTTCCACCATGATCCACCAACCCGACGAACAATTACATTCCGTCCTATCACCATGGCCATTCATGAAATTGGGAATGGATATTGTTGGCCCTTTGCCAACGGCACCAGGTAAAGCTAGGTTCATTCTGTTTATGACTGATAACTTTTCAAAATGGGTTGAAGTGCAGGCCTTAGATAAATAAGAGAGAAGGAAGTCATCGACTTCATATGGGAACACATCATATGCCGGTTCGGGATCCCGTCTGAAAAAATATGCGACAACGAGAGACAATTCATTGGGAGCAAGGTAACTCAGTTCAAAGGATCCTTTTAACGTCATATCATTCGTGCACAAACGGCTAGGCCAAATCCACAAAAAAAACTATCATCCTAAATCTGAAGAAGAAATTAGAGAGCTCCAAGGGAAAGTGGCAAGAGACTCTACCCGAGATATTATGGGCATATCGGACAACTTCAAAATCAAGCACGGGCAAAATGCCTTTCTCTCTAGTATACTACGCCGAAGCATTAATATCGGTAGAGGTCGGAGAGCGAAGAGCCAGATTCTGACATGCTAGCAAGGAGAGTCATGATAACATCCCTCGAACTACTCAATGAGAGGCGGGAGGCCTCGCTGGTTCGGATGGCTGCCTAGAAGCAGAAAATGGAAAGATATTACAACCGGATAACGAACCTCAGATATTTCAGCATAGGTACTTGGTCCTGAGGAAGGTTACTATCAGCACCCAAAATCCCAACGAAGGGAAACTAGGCCAGAATTGGGAAGGGTCGTATCGCGTTCGAAATAATTGGCAAAGGCTGATATAATCTTGGCACCATCGAAGGCAAGCAGTTCCCGAGGAACTGGAATGTGTCGACGATCAAGCGAAATTATTATTAGGGCGTCCGATCATGAAATACCCGCGGGAGCTCCCGATTCGAACATCGCCCTCTCTTGCCTGTAAACAGACTCTCACCCCAGAATGAATTTCTACTAAAAGGACTTTTCTAACAGAAAGAAGTTTCCACCAACAAGATTATTTGCAGAATTGCATATCCTAGGGAAGGGACCCGACAAGTCCATGGTCTCTTTCTCTCTCCTAAAATTTTCTAATATGGAATCGTACAAGCACATCGAATAATCAGGGAAGTCACACCCATGTGGACCAGACTGACAACAACGGAATGACATGTATTTACAACTTATATTTTCGCCAGGCAATAAAGAATATTTCTTTAGGCATTTGACGTCGTGAACAAAAATAGTTTGGCTTATCCTCAGCGAAAAACCTCTCCATCAAATGTGTCCCGAAACACTCGGAGACTGAAACAATTCAGCACCCCTGCGACCCCAGAGTCGGGACTTCAGGCTCAGGAAGCCCTTGCGATATGGCTCCAATTCTACAAAAGGTGGTATTCAAGCCTAAACTAATCCGATATACTCGGAGACTCAATGTGAGAATTTTGACAACTTGCATGACCCCAGGGTTGAAACTCCGGGCTCATCAAGCCCCCTGAAATAGCTCTGACTTCATGAAAAGTTGTCTTCAAACGAACTCGATGACTCGGAGACTGTCGCCAATCGCCACGCACTGGAAAATCCAAAATTGTAAGACCTTAACGGGCAGCCTCGGCAAAACCAGATCTATTCTCTATACACAGTAAGAACTCAACAGGCATGGCAAACTGTAAGAGCTCAACATGTATGAAAAATACCGCAGTTTAGGCTATACGTTGCATTTGTAAGAATGCCTAAAGGGCATACCCTCAGCATAGACACCTAAAGCTGCCTCTCAGGATCAATAATGGCCCCAGCCAAACGCACACGACTCCGATCGAAACGGCTGCTACATCCCAAAAAACGTGACTTAGGGATGCCCGACTGTTGCTAAAAAATCCTCCAAATCTACTTCAGAAAGAACCGGTTAAACACATGCTTCCCTCAATAAGAAAGTAGCTAGTCCCGACCACGTCAGCTCCAAAATCGCAAGAGCGTCGATCTACTCGACCTATGAGCTATGAACCTTCCGAAGTGCTCAAAACATCATCGACTATGACTTCAAATAGAGGTTCTTTCAGAACCAATGAAAGGTCAGGAAAAATACTCAATAATACCTTAACGAGAGGAAATAAAGCCTACAAAAAGCCTCTGGGCCTCACATCAAAAGGTCTCTACGACCCTACAACATAAGAGCCATTGTCGCCAACTTGAGGATTAAAGTGAGCTCGAGTCGTGACTCGATTCAGAGACCGAATCCAAAATAGTTAACCTAAGCAAAGCCTTCTGGGCCTCATTATCAAAAGTTATCTACAACCACACAGCGTAAGTGCCATTATTGCTGGCTAAGCAAGCCAACGGGCCTCATTTCGAAGGTCTCTACGACCAAACAGCGTAAGTGCCATTATCGCCGGCTAAGCAAGCCTCCGGGACTCATATCAAAAGGTCTCTATGACCAAACATCGTAAGTGCCATTGTCGCTGGCTAAGCAAGCCTCTAGGCCTCATATCGAAAGGACTCTACAAAAAAATAGCGTAAGTGCCATTGTCGCCGGCTAAGCAAGCCTCTAGGCCTCATATCGAAAGGACTCTACAACCAAACAGTGTAAGTGGCATTGTCGCAAGCTAGGTAAACCTCTGGGCCTCAAGCTAAAAGGTCTTAATGACCAAGAAACAGAAAGGCCACCATCGCCAACCAGAACCTTCGGAAATATCAAAGGGTCAATCACAGCTCGAATCGCAACGCGACCCGGAGACTGTACCTAGAAAATTTCCAAGTACCCAAGGGCAGGAAACAAAAAACACTATCGCCAACCGAAGCCTCCAAAAAGATCAAAGGCCAATTGCAGCTCGAATCGCAACGCGATGCGGAGACTGGACCCAAGAATTATAGCACGCTCGATGGCACGGCAAAAAGACCATTATCTCCATCTCAAACAAGCAGGTCTCCAGGATATATCAAGCCCGAGTCGGGTCCCCCACTCAGAGACCGGCTCCAAGAAAATTGTAAAACACCTGAAAGCTCGACAAAAACTCCACCGTCATCGATCGGGGAAACCTGGAAGCTCGAGGATCAATTACAGCTCGAGTCGATGCACGACTCAGGAACCGGATCCCAAAATAAATGAGAAAATAGCCAGAGCGCGAAGGTGCAAAACTGTCGTGAAAACTCTTGGTGAGCATTACATCAGCCAGCCTGGAATAGGCTGCAAAGCTACACTATAGATTCAACGTTCTCACTGATAAAGGGAATAAATTCACAAGATCGTTCTCTTTCTACATATGCTAAAATGAAAACTCCATATACAAGCAAGAAAATAATGTAAAGAACAACATAAACTAAGCCTACAGCTCCCCGAATGGCCCCGTATCAATGGCGTCCCCTCCCTCTCGAGATCCGCCCCCACTTCTAACACCACTTGAGCTGCCTTCAAATTTGCCCTTGGTGGTTAACCTTTGAGGATCTGGCCAAACACGACCCGCAGCTCGAGGTAAAGCCGAGCCTACCACTCTGAAGGCCTTTTCCATGCAGAAATCTTTAGAGGCAGCTTCTTCCCCATGTAGAGATACAAGTGCCTTGGCCTCAACCCTAATCCGAAGTAGTGCGGGCACCAGCTCGAAACGGGGATCCTTGTGCTTGCCACTATCCTCCTTCGCGTCCAGAAGTTGGCGCTTAATCGAGGAAACCCTCCTTGCAAGGTTGTGCCTCTCAGAAGTCACCTCATCCACGTGGTGGTTGAGCTCGAGGATCTCAACATCCTTAGCCTGAAGCTCCCTTTTTAGTGAAAGCTTCTCCCTCTCAAATAGCACAAGTTGGAGCCCAAAGAGTTAAAAGCAATAGACTCCCACAGAAGCCCAAGAAAATAGCAGGGACAAAGAATGAATAACCTGTTCAGTTAAAATGACCTTCTCATGCTCGCAGTGGCTCACCTCGTCCTGATATTGAGAGAGAGTTTAGCTATAAAGCATTTCGGCCTGAAAGAGCATAAAAAGGATTATGGAAACAAAGATCGAAATGGCCCGAAATGACAAAAAAATGATAAAGGAGTTTACCCGCGCACAAAGCCTTCCCATCTCGCCAAAAAATTGAGGGAGAATTGACCCTAGAGCTACCCTCAAGGACGATCGCCGTACCCCCAAGCACATCTCCACCTTCAACCAATGCGCCCACCTCAGGAACATCCTTACAAGGTTTTCCTCGTGCTCCTGAAGGTCTAGGTGATCCCCTCTTCGAAGGATCAACGATAACTAATGAGCCAACAGGGTCAGTTTGAACGCTTGGCCCCCATTCATCATGGATCCCTGATCGAGGTCTCTTTAAAGCACCTGTTGAAGACATCCAGGCTCGGGAAGGACTCTGACCACCTGGCGAGTCAAAACCGTTACTCGATACTCCATCTATTGTCTTATCACTATGATATAGCATGCATTAACAACATCAGATTCCTATCTGCAGGCATTCATCTCCTCGACCCAAGGAGCAGTCGATCCCAGACGACCTTCAAAGGGTACTAAAGGACTATTTTCTCCCTCACCTTTAGCACATGGATTTCCTACCACGATTGAAGCCAGAATTGATAGGTCGACCTTGGCATTCTTCAACATTGGTCCATTTTGGCTCCGGTAGGTCGATCGGAGCATCCCTCTGCCTATTCTTCTCCTCGCAAAGCATTCGAATATCCCCTCCGGCGGGCGACACTTCCTTTATCAGTAAGATCCCTCCCAGACCTGCATAAGTGTAATGCTTAGAAGAACGGAAATCGAAGAGCCGTCAGCAGCAAATTACAATGGGATGTGTATGTACGATAAGAACTCGAGACTCACCATAATCTTTCACCTCCCACCGGGCTTGGGACAGGTCCCGCCATGTGCGATCTTTATACGGGCAAGCCAAGTATAAATGGCTGACCCAATCCCGTAGATCCGACATCGTCCGGGGTAGATCGCCTTAGCTAAAAAGACATAGAATAAGAGATAGGGTTAGAAACACAAGGAGAAACCACCAAAGAGAAGCAGAATCTCTGCATCCACTTATGCGCGGTATTCCATTTTTTGGGAAATGGTAATCCTTCCAGATCGGATGTCCTCACTAGGACAAATCGACTCAACCACCTATCATCCTCGAACTCCTTAGTAAAGGTGAAAAGAGATCTCGAGGCTCGAATAAGAAGCTTGATTAAACCTCCGAAAAAGAGGTGAGGGATGTACATCCGGATTAGGTAATTCAAAGTGAAGGGAATCCCCTCTATCTTACTCAAATAATGCCTGATCATATAAACCACATGCCAGAATGAAGCATGGATCTGATCCAGGGTTAGCTAATAACTCCGGCAGAAATTGAGGATTATAGGATCTATCGGGGGCGAAGAGGGTCCCGTCGATCCTAAAGTAAATGGGTAGGTATACACACTCAGAAAACCATCCCTATAAGTTGTAATATCTTCATTCCGAGCAGGTATCTCCATGAGCACAGCATCCCCCCAGCCACAATCGACTTTTATCTCCCTATATCCATTATGGAGCTGACGTATCGAGTTACTGGTTCACGACATCCCGATTTAGAAGAGGGTCTTTCGACCCTAAAATCAAAGGTCATCACGAAAGATCTTGGGACACACTGCTCGACACGGGGAGGAGCCGTCACTTCACCTTGGGAGAAGAACGAAGATGATAAGCCCTCCATGTCATAAGAAGTAGCTGTAAAAATGTTTCCCATCCTTGAAAAGGCCCAAAAAGGAGAAAGCAAGGTAGGTCATGCTCCTAGGAAGATAACAAGGAGAAAGCAGAAATACGGACTTCACAAAAAACTTCCAAATGGAATCCAGATGGGAAGAAGCGAGATTTTATAAAGGCATCGCAGGTACATTAAAGAGACACAATTGTTGTAGTCAGTATTGAAGTCCGTAGCAGCGACACCCGAGGTGCATCTTTGCAGCCTACAACCATTCTCATGATCGCTAAGGGAAGCAGGAATTCAGAATCATTTCTCATCACTTCCCATCGTCTTCCGCTCTAAGAAACACGGAGACTATCTGTATGCGGTAAAATTAGAAGACTCGATTTTTTAGATATCAAGACGTTTAGGAGCCTTCCCCGAGACATCGAGGGTGGAAGGCTGTGATAGAGTTCTCCTAAGCACATGCCTACACCTGACATGTCTAGCCTATCCGAGAGCCTACTGAGAGGTTTGCGTCAGGCCGTCCCATCTTTGTTCCCTTGTAATTAATATATGTTTACTTTACCGAGTCCCCTTGACTATATAAGGGGGACTCACCCTTCCTTGTAAGGGATTGATGTTGCTCCACTTCTCCATAATGCAATAATATCTCTCTCTCTCTCTTTCTTCTAAGTTATCAGTGTTCTTCAACCCCGAGGTCTCCCTAGCATTTTATTAATCTTCGTTTGTTCTTCATCATTTAGCTCAAGAATGATAGCATTGAGCCTTGCTTATTAGCATCTTTATCTATTATCCCCTTTCCCGTCAACCCTCGATAAGCCCGAGTAAGGCTTGAGGCCTAGCCCCGATGTGTCTATTGGCAAGCTTTGCGCTCGGGAACATCCCCTCACTAGTTCGATTATTTCTTAGGCTAACTTGATCTTTAATACCTTACTTCGCGTTTTATCACTAATCACCTTTATAAACTAGCTCGAGAATAGATCACATATTTTTAGAATCCCATTTTACAAATTTAATTGTTGTTATCATTTTATGGTAAATAAGAGACACGGAGGATAACAGTGGAGACCAGCATCCAATCAGAAATATAGACCAAACATGCCATAACCTGGAGGTATGCAACCCTAAGGTCAAATGGTGTCATATAAGAGACAACATGGCTATCTACAGTAGAACCAGCAACAGTTCACATATCATCCACCACCTCAGCAACAGGATGGCAATATGTAGAAATCAGGGTTATGCTTCAACAACTCATTGGAACAAATGGAAAGATGTAGGAATTGGCCTTGCATGACTCAGCAATATAGAACATTGAAACTCAATTGGGGTAGCTATCCATGGCCCTAAACACCCGCCCCCAGGGAACATTGCCAGCCAACACGAACATTAACCCCAAGGAACACCCGAATCAGCTGATGGCAGAAAGTCTCCAGAATGGGAGAAATTTAGAGAGGAAGCAAGAAGTTGCACAATCCAGTAGAGAGATTATGCCAGCCATTCTAGTTCCAGTACAGGTAGATGAATCAGTAGAACTTACTGAAGTGGTGGTTGAACGGGTTCACGATGATAAGGGTAAGGCTAAGGTGAGTGAACAAGCTGCAGAATAAGTGGTACCTCTTGTTCCACAGAATCCCAACAAAAAGAAGCCAGCAAGCAGTGCACAAAGGGTGATACCTACACCATTCCCGTAGAGACTGGCAAAACAAAATAAAGAAGATCAATACAGGAAATTCATGAAGATGCCTTGTCAAATTCAATTAAATATTCCTCTGATGGATGATTTTAGGGATATGCCAGGATATGCAAAGATGATGAAGGACCTAATGTCATGAAAATTTGACTTTTAGGACCTGTCTGTTGTATCTTTGACACAGACATGTAGTGCAGTAGTGACAAGACCCATGGCTCAAAAGATGTCTGACCCAGGTAGCTTCACTATTTCGTGTACTATCGGGAGTTATGCCTTTGCAAAAGCATTGTTCGACTTAGGAGCTAGTATAAACTTGATGTCTTTGGCAATATATACAAAACTGGGCATTGGCAAAGCTAGACCAACTTCGATGCTGCTGCAACTAGCTGACCGCACGGTTAAAAGGTCGACAAGGATTCTTGATGATGTGCTGGTACAAGTGGGAAATTTTTATTCCCTATATACTTTGTAGATGAAGAGATACCCATCATCCTAGGGAGGCCATTCCTATCCACTAGGAGAGCATTGATTGATTTCGAAACTGGGGGATTCAAAATCAGGTTGAACAATGAAGAAGTTATGTTCAATGCTTAGCAATCCATGAGGAGACCCAGTGAATATGCTAATTGCTCCTTAGTGGAGGAAGTGGATGTGATATTGCAAGAAGATGATGAGATCCTGAATGCGAAAGATCCATTGGTAGCTTGCTTGAAAAATTTAGAAAAGATAGGTGGTGAAGGATTGGCAGAGTGGGTCATGGCACTTGAAGGCCAAAGATTCTTAAAGAGGGAACCTCCTTGAGTTAGAAAAGAGAACTACACCACCAGCAAAACCATCAGTACAGGAACTACCAAAACAGGAGTTGAAATCGCTTCTAGCTCACCTCAGGTACACTTTCTCAGGGCATAATTCTACTTTACCTGTTATTATATCATCCGGTTTGCTGGTTGTGAAGGTAGAGCAACTCTTACAGGTATTTTAAAAATGTAAGACGGCCATTGGTTGGACCATGGAAGACAAAAAGGGTATCAGCCCAGCTTTTTGTATGCACAATATTCTCTTGGAAGAAGGGCACAAACCTTCCAGAGAACATCAAAGAAGGCTGAACCCGAATATGAAAGAGGTGCTGAAGAAGGAAGTGATAAAATGGTTAGATACGGGTATCATCTTCGCCATCTCTGATAGAAATTGGGTCTACCCTGTCCAGTGTGTGTGAAAAAAGGAGGAATGACAGTTGTACAAAAAGAGAATAATGAGTTGATCTCGACTCGTATAGTCACGGGATGGCGAATTTGCATGGATTAATAGAAATTGAACACAGCCACTTGGAAGGACCATTTCCCCTTGCCATTCAT
This sequence comes from Nicotiana glauca, assembly GCA_026770625.1. NCBI lineage: Eukaryota > Viridiplantae > Streptophyta > Magnoliopsida > Solanales > Solanaceae > Nicotiana > Nicotiana glauca. Next base: position 50,305 of record MU776863.1, read on the forward strand.
TTACCAAATGTTGGATAGGTTGACTAGGCGATCTTACTTCTATTTCTTGGATTCGGGTTACAATCAAACCTCAATAGCCCCCGAAGACAGAGACAAAACATCTTTCACCTATCCATATGGCATTTTTGCCTTTAGGAGAATGCCTTTTGGGCTTTGTACTGCACTGACTACATTCCAATAGTGCATGTTAGCCATTTTTACGGACATGGTTGAAGACATTATAGAGGTATTTATGGATGATTCCTCTGTGGTGGGGGGGTTCATTCGAGGACTGTCTTTAAAATTTAAGAAGAGTGCTCAAAAGATATTTGGAGACAAATTTAGTGTTGAACTGGGAAACATTCCATTTTATGGTACAATAAGGGATAGTCTTGGGACATCGAGTGTCCAGTAAAGGAATCGAGGTTGAACATGCTAAAGTTGATGTGATTGAGAAGTTTCCACCGCCTACTTCAGTCAACGCAATGAGAAGTTTCCTTGGGCACGTCGGGTTCTATAGGCGATTCATAAAAGATTTCTCTAAGATTGCTAACCCCTTATGTAAATTTATTGAAAAGGATCAGCCCTTTGTGTTTTCTAATGATTGCAGGTTGGCATTTGAGGAGCAAAAGAAGAGATTGGTGACTGCACCCATCATTTTTGCACCTAACTGGGAGCAACCATTCGAGCTCATGTGCGACGCAAGTGACTATGATACAGGAGCAGTCTTGGGGTAGCAAAAGGATAAACTGATGCACCCAATTTACTATGAAAGAAGAACACTAAGAGGTGCACAACTCAATTACACTGTAAAGGAAAAAGAGATATTGGCTGTCGTTTTTGCATTCGACAAATTTAGGTCATACATGATTGGTTCAGAAGTTATTATTGATACTAACCATGCAGTGATTAGGTACCTGATAGACAAGAAGGAGTCAAAGCCATGCTTGATTCGCTGGGTTCTTCTACTAGAAGAATTCAATCTGGATATCAGAGAAACAAAGGGGATAGAGTACCAAGTACCTGACCACCTCTCAAGTTTGGAAGGAGCTGAAAAAATAAGGTAGAGGTTGAGAATATAACAAAGACATTTCCGGATGAACAATTACTAGCATTGACAATGGAGGAGACACCGTGGTATGCTGACATTTCTAATTATTTAGCAAGTGGTATTGTATCGTATGAACTCTCCTCAATTCAAAAGAAAAAGATCTTTCGTGATTGTCGGTCTTATTATTGGGATGAACCTCTACTATTTAAAATATGTGTAGATAACATTATTTGGAGGTGTATCCCCGAGAAATATCAACACTTTGTTTTGCAGGCTTACCATGCTTCACCATATGGTGGACACTTTGGAGGAATTCGGACAGTAGCTAATGTGTTGGAATCGGGTTTGTATTGGCCAACTCTGTTCAAAGATACCCATGCTTGGTTCAAAAATTGTGATGAATGCCAAAGTACAGGAAACATATCTCACCATCACGAGATGCAAATGACCACAATTCAAGAAGTGGAAGTTTTTGACATGTGGGGAATCGACTTTATGGGGAATTTAACTGCTCGTATGGTAAAAAATACATCTTGGTAGCAGTTGAATATGTCTCCAAGTGGGTCGAAATGGTGGCACTTCCCACCAATGATGCAAAAGGGGTAACAGGCTTTCTAAAGAGAAACATTTTCACATGTTTTGGCACCCCGAGAGCAATAATCATTGATGGTGGAACCCATTTTTGCAATAGAGCATTTGCAAGGCTATTGGAAAAATATAAAGTTTGTCATAAAGTAACCACCCCTTATCACCCACAGTCGAGCGGGCAAGTTGAAGTGTCAAATAGGGAGATCAAAAGTGTCCTTACAAAACAGTGAATGCAACAAGGACATATTCGGCGAAGAAGCTGGATGATGCATTGTGGGCATACCGTACAGCATTCAAAACTCCAATTGATATGTCACCATACAAGTTGGTGTTTGCAAAGGCATGCCACCTTCTTGTAGATCTCAAACATAAAGCACTTTCGGCACAGCGGCAGTTGAACTTGGACATGGAGATAGGAGGCACCAACAGAGTGACTGGGTTACATGAGTTCGAGGAATTCAGATTCCTCGCATTTGAGAGTGCTATATTATACAGAGAATGGATCAAACTAATGCATGATAAGCACATCTTGGATTGAAACTTCAAATCCGAAGATCTAGTGTTGTTATACAACTCGAGATTGCGATTGTTTCCGGGTAAGTTGAAGTCTATATGGTCAGGACCCTTCAGAGTAGTGCAAATGTTCTCAAGTGGAGCTGTTGAGATTGAATCAAAAGATGGGATGAATATGTTCACAGTGAACGGGCAAAGGTTGAAACTTTACCTTGGAATGGCAGAAGAGAAATGGGATAGAGAGACAATAACATTGGAAGAGCCCAAATACGTGAATGAGAAGTGATGACTTAAGCCTGCATCGTGTCGCGACATTAAATCAGGCGCTACATGGGAAGCAACCCAAGAATGTTGTTTATTTTGTTTACTATGTAAACTCTTTGTAAAAATAAAAAAAATAAGAGAAAAAGCATCTTACCGTGATCGCGGTACGACCGCGGTAAAACGGAAGAATTTTGCCTCAAGGTTAAGCGGTTCACCGTGACTGCGGTCGACCGCGGTGAAACACAAACATTCTACCTCAAGGTATTTTGTTCACCATGGTCGCGGTGGGACCACGGTCGACCGCAGTGATTCGCAAACTTCCGTCGCCCGGGTAAGTAATTTTTTTTTCTCTTTTTCTTTTGCTTTTTTTTCTTTTCTAAATCCTCCCCCCCCCCCCCCCCCCATTTCACCTAAAACACCCTCTCCCCCTCTTTTCCTTCATCTCTCTCTCTCTCTCTCTCTCTCACCCTAACTCTCCTCTCTTCTTCTTCTTCTTCACCTCTCTCTCACATAAATCGATCTTCTCCAACCTCCATTCCTCTCACCCTCTCCTACATCCAGGTATGGCAAGCTTCTCTCTCTCTTCTATTGTATTTTTGTTTTAGTTTTTTTTTTGGTTAATTCCTAGTTTTAATTGTGTAGTATTTTTAGTACATTTTTTTGTTCTTTTGATTTTCATTTTGCTTATTAATGGGTTATGTGCATAATGTTGTAGAGAGGTGTGTGCACAATGTTGTAGAGAAGTGTGTGTTTGTGTGGGTAAGACTAATTGTTGAGGGGTGGAATGGTGATGTACAAATTGTTATTTTGGGTAAGAATTGATGTTTCCATAAGGGTTAAATATGTTAGGATAGTTCCCTTCTCACAAGGTGTTTGTGGAATTGCCCCAATGGAGTTCTAAGGGCTAATGTGGCCTTGGTAGTGGTGAAGTCTGAGTTACCACCCAAGGTTCGCACAACTCAAACCCTCACTGATAGGATCCTCTATTTGTTTTGGCAGGTACAATGCATCCATCTAGGAAAAGACGCACCACAGGGTCCTCTGCTAGTGGACCGTGCAGCTCTTCTAGAGCTAGGGGTCAAGCTAGTGTGGCCCAATTTGACCGTGCTAGGTTTTTCTGCAAACCAGCTGAGGATCGGTATAATGCCAAGGCATCTAAGAAATTGTTACCTAAAGTGCATATTGACCGGCAAGCCTTACAAATGGAATGCCCAAGTATCTTTGCTGAGTTGAGGAGGTGTCAGCTGGACATCCTATTTAATCAACCGGAGGAGGTGAATGTATAGATGGTGAGGGAGTTCTATGGGAACTGCCCAGAGCATGTCAATGGGGTGGTTACAGTACGTAATACCCGTGTAGATGCGTCACTTGAGGCCATCCGCCAAGTTTACCGGCTGCCAGTTTTTATGGGGGACACGGATCATTGCCTTGTTTATCACCACCCTAATGTTTGGTAGGCACGGATTCTTGAGACAATATGTATGCTAGACAAAGAGTATATATGGATAAAGCACGGATCACACTGAACTCCCAGTCTCTCAATTGGGAGGCTAAGTGTTAGATGACAATTATCAACAGCCGGTTGTTGCCATCAAGCAACACTACCGATGTCAATACGCAACGAATAGTAGTTATCTACTATTTTATGACCCACCAGGATTTGATGTCGCCAAGCTCCTTCATTACGAGATGTTCATCCACTCCCCAAAAGTACTCAAGGGTTTTTACTTCCCCTCTCTGTTACCAAGTTTTGCCACAATGCACGAGTCCTTAAAAATCTTAAAGTAGATGGGAAATTGCCTGTGAAAGCCCCATTCCGGGCTGGCAGAATAATAGTAGGGAGAGAGCCGGTAGTGGTAGTTAATGATAATGATGAAGCTGATGAAGATGTTGAGGGCACTGCTATCCCACCACCCCCGAGAGCTGATGAGGCGGGCCCATCACAGGCCTATCAAAGTACCGGCATGACCGCTCTAGAGCACGAAATGGCTCGACTCTGCACTTCTGTCTCAGACCTCGGAACCCGAGTTGACAATTTGACTACCTAACAGGCCAAGTCAGAGAAAAAGATCATGGGCTGGCTTCAGACACTAGGACGAGCATGTCACCTCGATCCTAGCACTGTATCTGATTAGGATTGAGGTTCAGGGAAGTCCCCGAACCTTACTTTGCTTTATAACTGTTGACATGGGGACATGCCAAAGTTTTAAGTATGGGGTGGGGGATGGTTGTTGTTGTTAGAATTGTATAATTTGTATGGTGTTGTTTTGTTGTTTTATGTTAGATAAATTCGACTTGGCCCAAAGACGGACACCTCTCCACAAGTCTCTTGAGGGACATAAGTCGAACAAAAAAAATTATTTGATTAGGTAGTGTATCAACTCCCCATTGGTTTCTCTTTAGACCACGGTTCTTTTTCAAGGGTTTCTATTTGAACCTGGTGTAGTTAATTTTTTTTTTTAGTTTAGAAAGTCTTGGGCGAGAAATTAAAATAGGGACCCTTAACTCTATAGTACCTTGAATAAGACTGCTTTAGTGTGACACTTAGGCTCTTTAGTTGACTCAAAGAAGGCCTTAAATTGTGTGTCCCTAAATGGCTCAAGTACTTAGAACGGAGTGTCTGATGATCCTAACTTAATAGAGTCATGTGCCGCGCGTGAGTGAGGTTTTTCTGTATTCTGTGTTAACATTCAATGCCTAGAACTTGCCCTTTATGTGTGCAAAGCGAAATGGTAGCCTTGATTGGTATGGAAAGTGATAAAGGCATCTACGCATGTTTATTCCCACCTAAATGTATATACCCTAGTCAACCCCGTTGAGCCTGTATGCCTATTTTCTTGACAACCACATTACAAGCCTAACCCGAGTTTAAATAGCCTATCTTGTTGAACCTTATCACCTCTTAGAAGCTCCAAAAGTATAACGGATATGAAAAAATATAAGTGTGGGGTGGATGGTTGGGTTTTTTAGTGAAATTAAGGGGACAAAAAGAAAAATGCACTGGTTGATAAACAATATGAGAGGCCACCAGAAAAAAAAATATAGAAGCATTAAAAGTGGTAGCAACTATCAAAAGAAAAAGTGTGCTTAAGAATAAAAAAAAGGGATGAACACGATAATGTAATGGTGGAAGGAAGGTGTGATAAAGTGAAGAGTTTTAAAATACACAATGTAATGGAGTTCTTAGGGAGGTGTAGTCGCTATACCCAAATTTATCCTACCTGTCCCGCAGCTAACATTACAACCAAATAAGTCTTACTTAATTCTAGACCGAATGAGCTCAATTAGTTGAGTATTACACTATGGCAAGCTGTGACGACCCGGCCCGTCGTCACGAGAGTTACCGCCCCGTTTTTCTCTTATTGTGTTTTTTCATGTTCTATATCAGTATTAGAGTCTATCGGGTGAATTTGGACTGATTCTGGTTGAAAATAAGGCATATAGCCTCTTAGAAGGGAGTTTGTTTTAGAAAAGTCAACCGGAAGTTGACTATGTGGTTAGAGGGCTCGGATGTGAATTCCGGTGGTTCGGTTAGTTTCGAGAGGTGATTTGTGACTTAGGTGAGCGATCGAAATTGAATTTGGAGGTCCGGTGTAGAAATAGGCTTGAATTGGCGAAGGTTGAATTTTGGCGAATTTCGGTTAGTAGGTGATATTTTGATCCGGGAGTCGGAATGGAATACCAAGAGTTGCAGTAGCTTCGTTAGGTGAGTTTGGATATGTCCGCAAATTTTCAGGTCATTTGGACATCGTTTGGTCGGGTTTTTGATCGAATGAGAATTTTGAAAGTTATAGTTAAATTTAAACTTGAATTTGTTGAAAACAGACGATTTCGATGTTATCGATAGTGATTTTATGATTCGAGCAAGTTTGGATGAGGTAATAGATCATATCTGTGTTTTTGGTTGAGGTCCCGGGGGCCTCGGGGT
>MU776863.1:58623-69310 GCA_026770625.1 Nicotiana glauca
ACTGTTTGATGTTGTACCCAGGTATTGAACTGTTAATAATGAAAGAAAGAGATGTTAAAAAGAGATTTCAAAATCTAATCATATATGTTAAAAAGGAACACCATGAAAGTGTACTGCAGTTTAAAAGATGATTCTGTATTTCATAGCATGAGATAGTGCTTTGTGTGATTTTCTTTTCCTCAGCATTATTTACTTTTATTACCGCTGAGTTGGAAGTACTCACTCGACTCCCTGCACCATGTGTGCAGATTAAGGTACTTGGAAGCTTAGCTGAGCTTGGTGCTGGTCTAAAGCCCCATTTGGGATCGTCGAGGTAGCTGTCTGGCGTCCGCAGGACCCGACACTTTCCTTATTACTCTGTTGTATTGTTTATTCCGTGTACTCTCAGACTTGTAGAGTTACTTACAGTATTGTACTGATATTCTGATAGAGGCTCTTGGCTCGTGACCCCAGGTCTTTGGGAAGTTATGTCATTCTATAAGATTTTCGGGATATTTTTTTAGACTATCAGTTTATTTTGGTTTCCTTCACTATTATTGACTTAAAATAAATGATTTTTTTTAGCTCTAAGCTCGAGTTGAGAGTATATTTGGTCGGGCTTGCCTAGCCGTTGGGTTGGGTGCCATCACGATCGGGTTTGGGGTCGTGACAAGTTGGTATCAGAGCCTAGGTTACTAGGCCTCATGAGTCATAAGCCGGTTNGGCCAGTCAGGAGGACTTGAGGCCGAATCCTTGCCTATGGCTTGAGCACCGAGGTGCTGATTTTGTGAGCTGGCATTATGAATTTATATGATCATTATTGTCCCTAATTGTGGAAATGGCGGCTTGTTAATGAGTGAGTTGTTAGGTGTTCGATTCTTATTGTGATCTGTTGTGTAGCCCCGAGTTATGGGCATGAAGAATATTTTCATGTCTCTTAGTTGGGAGGTAAAGCGCATTACGTGTGGTGGTATGAGTTCAGACTCAGGAAGACTAAATTGATTGTGCTATGTGTATCATGGTGGAAGGTGTGCTGAAATGCTAAATTGAGGCGAAGCAGGTGGGTTATCTCTTGCGGAGTGTCCTTAAGTGGTATGATCCTTATGTGTAATTGAAATGTATTTTATACGTGTTATGATTCGAACAGGTGCAACTCATGTCCATGTATCAATTTTGACAATATAACTCGTGTAGTATTGAGATTAATATTGTTGATATACATTGTGATGTCTTGTCGAGTTGTAGATGTGTTGTTAGGATGGTTTTGGTGATTTTCTGGCAGGTGGATATGCCAAATTACAAAGGAAACTCTGTCGAAATTTTTGGAAAATTTGGGGCTTAGAAAAGATTTTGTCACCTAAAGAGTGGACTTAACTGTTGTGTGTGAATTAATGCAAGAATTGCAGAAGAGTTAATATTTCTGATGATTCGAGTCTCCGCCAAAGCTTGTAAATGACTTGAGTTTAATCTCATGATAACATTGTGTCATCATTTGAGTAAGAATGCTATGAGTGGTTAAAAGTGCCTTGATATATGGCTTCGAGCCAAGTTGGGGAGGTTGTTATTGATTAACTGATTGCACTGTTGTGTGTTATGTTGGTTCTGTCTCAAAGTATGTTGGNATAGCTCTTTCGTTCGAGTCAGTTGTCGTGATTTGAGTGTGTTCAGATCGTTTCTTATGGGTGCCTGTGTTGTGCACATTGTGGCTTAGGCCGGTGTTGAGGTGTCATGTCACCAAGGTGGTGTGTTATAGTCGAGATGATCGTTGGAGTCATTAATGAGTACGAGCATATTTGATTTCAGCTTGTTGGAAAGGTAATATCGAGGTTTAGCTCAGAAATCTGTTGCAGTATCAGTCAAAAAGGAAATGGATTTGTGAATGGTTGACCTGAGATATGGGTTCGGCTTATCGCGTGTCTCAGTGGCCGTTGGCAGTATATGAAGGTATTGGAATAAGACTTTAGCTAATAAAAAGGGTTGTCTGTCGGTATTTGGTCATTGTTGGGCAATTGTTGTGAATAGAGGCCATCGTCTCGAGTGTTCGGGTTCTGTAGTATATCACATGATCTCATCTGGAGCGGCAAGTTTGGGTTATTACAGTTGGTTCGGGTTTATTTTGAGTGTAAACGTGGGGTTCGAATCTGGTACATGATTTCGGAAAGTGCAATGTGGTTTATGGTTTGGATGGACTGTGAAATTTCAGCTATATTGTGCTATCTGACTTATGTGAGATAGGGTGACGTGGGATCACCCCGAGTAAATGTTTGGTAAGGTCATTCAGCTATTGGGTTGCTTCTAGCACAACTCTGGATACGCTCGAGGACGAGCGTTTGTTTAAGTTGGGGAGGGTGTGATGACCCGGCCCGTCGTCATGAGAGTTACCGCCCCGTTTTTTCCTTATTGTGTTGTTTCATGTTCTATATCAGTATTAGAGTCTATCAGGTGAATTTGGACTGATTCTGGTTGAAAATAAGGCATATAGCCTCTTAGAAGGGAGTTTGTTTCAGAAAAGTCAACCGGAAGTTGACTATGTGGTTAGAGGGCTCGGATGCAAATTCTGGTGGTTCGGTTAGTTTCGGGAGGTGATTTGTGACTTAGGGGAGCGATCTGAATTGAATTTGGAGGTCCGGTGTAGAAATAGGCTTGAATTGGCGAAGGTTGAATTTTGGCGAATTCCGATTGGTAGGTGATATTTTGATCCNGTCGTTTGGTTGGGTTTTTGATCGAATGAGAATTTTGAAAGTTATAGTTAAACTTAAAGTTGAATTTGTTGAAAACGGACGATTTTGATGTTATCGATAGTGATTTTATGATTCGAGCAAGTTTGGATGAGGTAATAGATCATATCTGTGTTTTTGGTTGAGGTCCTGGGGGCCTCGGGGTGATTTCGGATGGCTAACGGCCAAGTTTGGGCTGCAAAAATGCAGCAGAAATTTCAGAGCAGATTTGCTCTATGCGATCGCGAGCATGGGGCTGCGATCGCGTAGAAGGAATTGGAGTAGCCCAGAATTTGCTCTATGCGATCGCGTGAAGTGGGCTGCGATCGCATAGGCTTAGGCGATTGGTCAGTGCGATCGCGTGGCCTGTCCCGCGATCGCGTAAGAGAAATTCGGGGGCCTGAAATTTTGGCCTATGCGATCACAGGAGTAGGGATGCGATCGCATAGAGTAAGCTACAGTGATCCGGACAGAATGTTAAAAACATTTTGGTCCGCGACCCAGCTCATTTCTTCACCATTTTTGAGCGTTTTGGAGAGCTTTTGGACGGGAAGTAAGGAGATTTCGACTGGGGATCGTTGGAGGTAAGTTTTATGAGTTAATTACATGTTTTTATACAAGAATCATCCATGGAATTCATGAATTTATGGCTAAAAATCAAGAAATTAGGGCTTTGAGCAAAAATCTTAAAAATTAGGATTTGAGGGGCCATTTGTGGTCCAAATTGGGAGTTCTTGGTATGTACGGACTCGTGGTGAGACGAGGAGTCCGGGAATATGAATTTCGGAATTTTTCGAGAAGCGGGCCCGGGGCTCGGGTTTTGCTAGTTTCGAGATTTTTGTTATATTTCGATTATTTTCGATTGGGAGTTGTTCCATTAGCCTATTATGATATATTTGTACTGATTCTGGCTAGTTTCGACGCGCGTGGAGGCCGGTTTGAGGAGCAAAGGCGTCGCGGGCTAGAGTTTTCGCCGGTTTGAGGTGTATTGAGGTGATCATAGTGCTGTATTGAGGTGACTTGCACGCCGGATAACGGGCGTGGGGTAGAGCACCATTGGGGATTGTGACTTGGCCTGTCCCGTTTAATAAAAACACTACCTAATGGCTTGAAATTGAATTGACACCCTAATAAAGATATTAATTATCATGAACTGGATTGATTATCATGTTTNATATACTTGGAACAGTGGTAACAATAGCACTGTGTGATACAAATTGGTCAAGTAACAATGGCTGACCGGTCACGTAACAATTACTGACCAAGATATTGCGCTTGGGCTGTAGGAGCCCCTCCGGAGTCTGTACACACCCCCAGTGAGCGCAGGGTACCCATGGATCGGGCTACGCGTCGTAGCGGTCATGTGCATTGCATTGCATTCATGCATTGATTCTACTTGTACTACGTGGCATGACATTTAGCACTCATACATTATTGGCATACATGTNCGAGGTAGCTGCCTGGCATCCGCAGGACCCGACACTTTCCTTATTACTCTGTTGTTTGGTTTATTCCGCGTACTCTCAGACTTGTAGAGTTACTTATAGTATTGTACTGATATTCTGATAGAGGCTCTTGGCTCGTGACCCCATGTCTTTGGGAAGTTATGTCGTTCTATGAGATTTTCAGGATATTTTTTTTAGACTATCAGTTTATTTTGGTTTCCTTCACTATTAATGACTTAAAATAAATGATTTTTTTTAGCTCTAAGCTCGGGTTGATTGTATATTTGGTCGGGCTTGCCTAGCCGTTGGGTTGGGCGCCATCACGACCTGGTTTGGGGTAGTGACACAAGCCTATGGTGTGTTGTTTGTGGAATAAGAATTTGTTCTGAGGGTGAGTGAAACTTTTGTATTCGAATTCCTCAGCGTATGATTTGTAAGCGATATAATCCTCTTCTTTAGTGAGTAGGCACATGATTCTTGAAGGGAAGGTATGTCTGGACCTCTGAATTAGAGTAGGAAAGTTTTTTAGGGGCATTGCGTGGCTAGAAAAGAGTCTACTCTTGAGGCGAGGAGGTTGAACTGAAGTAGTCTACCCATGTGAACTATTCTTGGTATAGGGAGTAGGGAAGTGACCAAAAGGTGATTAGGCTTATATAGTGTGGTTTGTTGCTAGAGAACTAGCAACGGTTTAAGTGTGGAGTGTTGATAATAGGTTGTATAGATGTTATTTACACTCCAATTTTGCCATGCTTTATTGTTGTTTTAAAGGCTAAATGATAACAAAATACTCTAATTGATGTTCTTTTTCTTCACAGGGACTAATCCAAGTTAGGACGAGCCTATAAAGTGTTTTGGAGTCAAAAAAATGGATAAAAAGCCAATCAAGAAGACCCCGAGCGAAAATAAGCAAGAAAGAGGCAAAGAGGACTGGTCTTGAAGCCACCGCGACCAAGGACGACCGCGGCTGGGAAGAGAGGCAGAATGTTTCTATTTCACCACGATCACGCCGCGTTTTTCCGCGGCCATGGTGGATTGTGTAACTGCCCAGAATTTAGGGACTAAAGTATAAATCTGGGAAATCTTATCACAACCCTTTATAAACTCAACAAACTCGCCCAAGCAAGGTTTAAGCTTGTTTTTAGATTGATTTGGAAGCTAGAACAAGTGTGAGAAGAGCAACTAATCATTAGAGTTTTTCTATCTTCTCTATATTATTTCAATTGCACATTATGAATACTTTTGTAGTTTTATCTTGATTTGCTATGAGTAGTTACACATTTAATCTAGGGTTGATGGAACCAATTGTTCGATGAAGTTTTGACACAATTTTGTTATAATCGAGCCGGGTTTATTATATGATTGTTCAACTATATTTTGCATGGTGATTAATTGAAAGAGCCCTTGATTAATTGTGTCTAATTGCCTTGTGTTGCCTGAGAAAGAATACTAGGTTAGACTGCTGTTGAACAACACCACTTTTGAGTAATTGAAGAGATTCATTACTTGAACTTAAAAGTAGGGTTAGAGATAATAAAACTTTGGTGGGATAATTCTGAGCTGCATAAATTATCAGCTAGTGTAGTTCGAGCGAATGCTTTAATAAATTATTGTAGTTGGTTGAGAGATAATTGCAATAGCCCATAGCTCATATCCTCGTAGATTAATACGATGAGATTATAGCAAAAGAGTTAAGACCTAAGCTAGCAATTTGAAAAATCAATAACCTAGACCTTTTTACCATTGAATTATCCTTGATTTAGCATATTGATAGTTTTAATACCATTTTGAATTAGTTAAACAAAAACCCAATATTTATTGATAAAAACCTTGCATCTGCAAATTATTTGATTTGATAATAATATCACTGAGAGTTGTAATAGATAGGTTAGTTCCCTGAGGATTCGACTCCAGAATTAAAAACCAAATTATATCTGCAATGACCGCTTTGTCTTTTATAAGGCATAATTGGGCATGATCATCGGGTGTCGATGAGCCCTGAGGAAGGAAACTCGAGCGCATCTTTGCAGCCTCCAGGCTTCGAGGTGATCTTCCGAAACGCCTTAATGACGGGAAAACGGACCCTTTGATTCTATCGAATACAAGGCTATTTTCAATAGACCCTCTCCCCAGGAAGGATAAGAAGAAGGGGAAAGCAAGGAAGGAAGAAAGAATGAAGCGAAAAGAAAAAGGGAGAGATAAATGATAAGTAATACCAAATAATAGCAATAAGGAATACAATACATAAGACGAACAAAACCATATAACATAAAAAATCTATGAATATGAAGGGACATGCATGTTATTAAGACAATCGATGAAGGTTTTTTTCCAACGAATATGGTTAAAATTTGATGAGAACACATAGTTGAGGCAATATAAAAAATTTAAGGAAGATTGAAAGTGATTTGGATGGGTTTAGAATCAAAATTTGTCATTAAAATCGAGTTAAAAATTTCCGCTAACACATGTATATCTTACATGTATCTCAATTCCAACATATATCTCACATACAGTTATGGATAAACAACGTATACATAAGGGATACATATTTGGTATATCTACAATATATTAAAAATAGGAAACCCTTAATTGAAAAGCTAAATTACTTTAATACTCCTCTTATTTTATACGTATCCTATTTCATGTTTTTAATTCAAAAAACTACAGGAAAACTGATGCACATAAACGAAACGACGCTTTCAAGGAGGAAACAAAAAGAACGCTTGCAAAGAGACGCCAAACTTTAGGTTGCTTCGATTCTCTTTTTGTGGGTTTCTTTTTTCCAGATGTTGTTTCTCTTCAACCGGGGCGTCGTTTTTCAAATTTAATATTTTTTTCTCTTTGTTCTTCAGTATTCCGTGAGTTTTTGTTCAAATTTGGTGAAAGCAAAAAATTACAAAAACTAGATACAGGGAAGAAGCAGATTAGGTTTCACATCCTGAAAACCTATCGTTTGCCAGAGAAATCATTATGTAATCATAGTTCAGATAACCCCAAATTCAATTTTTTGTTTTAATCAAATACATTTAATTAGATGTGTTTTTTTAGATTTGATTATGCCTACCATATAAATCTTTGGTTATTTCTACAATTGTTTTTTTCAGTGCCATCCCTTAAATATATACTTCTTATTGTTTTGATGCATGTTTGTTTTCTCTTTAATCGTGTCTTCTAATATTTGGGAAGCATAATTTTGGTTCTAATACTATGACTATACTTCTATTTTTTATCCATTGCAGAGATAAAAAGAAATTTATTAGTTTGATCTGGCTGCCATTAGTTTGTATTGGTTGTAATGGATCAGGCTAGCGACATAAATTTATGTATCAAAATTAGTTTGAGATAGAATTCAAAGATAATCCACTTTACAAATGTGCAAAAATCTCTTTTATATGGATATAAAACTACCTTTTAATTTTCTCTACACTATTACTTTTGTGGATTTTCTTCATCCCACAAACTAGAGGTTTTTAATAGGGTAGGAGCAGAGAGTCTTGTGTGTTTGACTAAGTGATACACAATACAATGTTATGTTCAAGACAAAACAGCAAGTGAAAATCTATAACGTAACTATGTACAGATAAAACTATCTCTTGAATAAAACACATAATAATAATATGACAGACAAATTAAGGGATAAAAAAGTCTGGTATGAAAGAAGTTGACGTGAAGTTAAAAAGGTATGTGGCAAGAAGATATCTTAATTATTTTGATCCCTCCATTTCTCACAAATATTAAGTAAAGAGAAAATTTAATCACCTTAATTCTAAAAGTTTACTTTTGTTATATTTTGGTGTACTAAGAAAATAAAACATGAAATAAATATTATATTTGATTTCCTTAGTATATTACATGAATAGTGGTATACTCAGTTTTGTAAATGTCATATAAGCTTCTTCCAAATGAATGATACATTGTCATGTAAACTGTTGATTTATTTATTTTAATAACTAAGTCAAGGCTTAATTTTTTTTTCATCTTCTAATTTTTTTACTGTAATCTTCATTTTCCAATACATTACTGATTGATTTAATAACATGTCAAAGCATATCTCGTCAAGTATAGTTTTTACTTCTTTTTTCATTTGTTTAAAGTAGTATATACAATTGTACTTTAACAGGTTCATAATATAAAAACATTTTGATGATCCAATTTAGTAGATATATCTATAATTTGGTAGTGTTTTACTATTGTTGCAGTACTCTAGATGCATTATGAACTAAAATATTATTTTAACAGGTGATACTCGCTTGGTGATACTTTTTAATTCACCATGGTAATGAGAAAGTCACTTTTGAGCTCCCCCATTCTAATTTTTTTTTTTTGGAGATGAAACATTAATATAAACCAACTAGGACTGGATGTGTCCAGGTTTCAGCGAGGTTCCTATTAAAAGATTAGTAGTAAAATATTTTTGTACTTCTATGCTCACCCAAGAAGTCAAGATGACATTATTATACTTTTAAGATATAGAGAGTTTCCCTTAACAAAATATTAGCATTGTTTCTTGTATTGGGTAACATGATTGATCGTCTGATGTTAATAGGCCAACAATTGAAAGATATAAATGTATTTGATGTCAAGGAGTTGTTGGTTGAAATAGAGTTAGGTTCACAATTTAGTTTGGAAAATCCCTTGGAATTCCTTTTGGCCTTTGTACTTACACAAGTGCGTATTAGTTTTCTGAAAATTATTTGTTTTCTGATTCCCTCTGATTCTAGGTATTTGACAGAAAAATTGTCCTTAGTACAAGAAATTATATTACTTACAATAGAGAAGAAACAATAAAGGCATATACATAAGATGTTGGATGCATGGAGTACTCGACTTCAAAAAATTTGACGTCACAACATGGAAAATCGAACAATTACATCTTTGTAATCAATGCAACCGTCTATTACATGATTAGGTATACACGTGCAATGCATGTGTCGAAAAATTGTGTGTATATATATACACACACACATCTCATCTTATATTTCGAATTTTCCCAAAATCCAATTCAAATTACCTTAAATCTCTATCAATTCTTCTCAAAATTGAGATTTAAATTATTAAAGAAGTGTCTAATCTATTTCAATCGCACCTAATCAAAAAAAATTTCAAGTTTAAAAACCCAAAACAATAGGTGTCTATTGCGACGTTGAACCAAACTGTATCAATCGAGCTTTAAATGAGCTCAAACTAAGGATTAAGTTTCACCACAGAATTTCCAAGTAGAACTGACAACACCCAAACGTTTTGGAACAAAAAAAAAATTCAGGTTTACATGTTAGTTTCATTCAAGACCAGCAGAAGTAATTGTTAGTTTTTTAGGATTGTCTCATATTATTGTGTTTCGCAAAAAAATTTCGTCCAAATATAACGGCAGACAAGACTTAGGACCCGTTTGGCCATAAATTTAGTCAAATTTATTTGAGTTTTTATTTATCAAATACATGTTTGTTCATAAATTTTATTGATATTTTGGCAAATCTAAATCTCAAATCCCAAAACAAACTGAGAGCTGCGAGTACGTGATTTTTGCCCTATAAGAGAAATACTCCCAAAAAAAAATTCAAAATAAAACAATTTTTTCTTTGTGTGCAATTTTTAGATTTTTCGCGATATTTTTGGATAATTATTTGTATTTGTCTGTACATATTTATTTGTTAAATTAATATAAAATACAGAATATGTCACATTTGCATCTAGGATATAATTATACATTTAGGAGTAATCAAGTTTGTTTTACAAAAAATAAAAAATTACAAAAATATGTATTTTTGCATTTTTAGCATTTAATGTCCAAATTGTGCGATTTTATTTTTATTGATGTTTAATTTAGTGTGATAAATATTATTAGGAGTTAATTAGTATTTTAAGATAATTTTGGTTTTTATAATTTAATCTTAGAATTTTTGTTTTATTAATTCGTAATAAAAAATAAAAATAAAAATAGAGAAGACAAATTCGGAATTGGGCCTCTTCCTAAATTTTAAATCTAGGCCCAAACCTATTCTACCCAACCCAAAACCCCATAACCCAAACCCATGACCCATGACCCATGACCCATCCACTATACTACTATACACTATTCCAAACAAACCCTAAACCTAAAAACACAAGACACACACACAAGCCTCCACCCTATTTTTTTTCTCTCTTCTTCCTTCTTCCTCCCGACCCCCCCACCAGTCCAGCTCCTCCCCTCACCGCCGGACCACCTCCAACAACAACCACCAAGCCACCAACTAACAACCATCTTCAACCTTCAACCCTAAACCTCCATAACCACTGCCCTCCCCCACCAAAAACTCGCCGGAAAACCCAAGCAGCTAGTCACCTTATACCTCCAGCAATAACCGACGACGCCAGTCATCCATGCTCGCCGGCAGCCCAGGTTATTCGACCAGCAGCCCCAGCAAAACAGTTGCGGCTGTTGCTTGTCATTCCTCACGTCGGAATTCCGACATCGTCCAGCGTCGGCCAGCTCTTCCCCTTCCCCGACGTCCCAAGTATATATATATATATATATATATATACACACACACACACACACACACA
>MU776866.1:0-88322 GCA_026770625.1 Nicotiana glauca
ACACTACTTAATCACAGTCCAATTACAGTCCATTTACACATAAGGATTTAAACTTCAAATAAAGAGCCATCTTATACATTAAAACTAAACAGAAACAGAAAAATCCTAAAAAAAACGACTTCCGGCAGTATTTCAAACAATATTTCATCATGTATTTCCTCAACTCAACTCAATTACATCGATTCTTCAAAATCCTATGAAATCAGAAGGTGTACCTGGTATTGGAAATACAAGAAGAGGAAGGAATGATCAGCAACAGTAATACCAATATAGCAACAGCAAACAACAGACAACCAACAGCTACTCAAGAAAACAGTTGAAATTCCCAGCAATAGCAACACAAAAACGACCCCGGCAGAATTAGAATCAAACCAAACTTGGAAACCAACCAATTCGAATCCTTTGTAACTTACGATTATTCAAGAATTGTTTTCAGAAATGAAAAAAACCTCAAAGTCTCATAAAATTTACGGGAAACAGTAGAATCTATGGTATTTTGGATTTTCCTTCTCAATGTTTTTTTCTCAATTTTCAGAAAAATCTCTAATGTTCAAAGTCCCTTGCTCTCCATCCCCTCTTCTATGTCTCATTTTCCAGCTCTTTTATATCCTTTTCCCAACTCTTTCCTCTCCTGATTTTAAGCCTTAGTGGACAATCACTTTAACCTTTAGGCCTTAAAATCAGAAAGTTGTCTTCCACTATTGGCATCTTTTAACTATTTAATCCCACTTAACATTGTCTTTGAACTTTTGACTAATCCATTAGTATTTTACTCATTACCTAGTGGCCCCCTCTTAATCATTAAAGGTCCAAATTCAAATTAACCCTAAAACTTCTGACATCCCCTATGGTTTAAACTATCTAAATTACCCCTGTTATTTACCATTGAAACTATTAAAATTATTATCCTAAGACCTCCTACTGTACCTCATCAGCTATAAACCAATTTCCTTAATCAAAATCAAACGACAATTCAAACTACAAAGATCAGATCACATGGTACACTGATATTAAACTAATAAGATGCACATGTATATGGGAATAACTGGCTACCTTCATAATTCTAAACTAAACCTAGAAAAATGAATGAAACATGTAATGCTATGAATTCATATGCAACAAACTGATTGGCAAAGGAAAGGAAAACATAATAAGACAATTTTGATCCCACATTAACGTCAGACGATCATAGTTTTATACAATTACTATTGAACTTGCATAGACTCGAAATACTCAACAATGTAAGGAACAAACAAATTCAGAGTGAAACCAAAAAGACAGGGGTTCATGTGATTTCCTAAATCCAAAACACTATAGAATCCAATTAACACATTGATGAAAATTTGGACCAGAAAAAGGTCCGTAGGAGGAAGAAAAAGTAATTGATAGAAAATAAAGAGTTACAATGGAACTTAATCCGAAACAACAACAGAATAAAAGAAAGGGAGAGGAAATACCTCAAAATTTTCAGACGCAGTTCCTATTTGTTTTAAATCAACTTGAACTTGAAGCCGACATAGACCTTAATCGAGTGTTCTTACCTGAGAACACACGACTAAGGTCGATGATAACCTCAATCTTCCTACTCGGATCGACTCCAGGGTTTGGCTTTTTAGGGTTTGCTCTTTCATTTTGAGATTCGACCATCTCCGCTCTAATTCGAGCAAAACTGGTAGGGGACTTGGGACGAGGGTGGTCCAGTGGTAAAGGGGTGTAACTTTGGGACAGTTTAGGGTTGGCGCTGCCACCTGAGAATCTTGTGGCGGCGCTAGGGTTCTTGGGCTTTTAAGTTTTCTTCGACGGGTTCCAGGCTGATTTGAGGGAAGCTGAGGATGAATTAAGCCTAAGGGGGTCAAGGTGGTTGTGTGGTGTTGATTTGGTGTTGATTGGGTGGATTAGGGTTCGGGGTTAATTTTGAATCTACTATTTGACAAGATCGACAGGGATACGAGGTTAAAGGGGTATAGATTTGGAATGAGGGTGGTGAGGGCGTTCTCTGGTGTAAAAACGGAGCTATTTTGGCTGTCGACCACCGCTATAGGCGATTTTCGACGGGCAGTTGATGGCGGTGTGAGGCGGAGGGTGTTAGAGCGGTCTCTGAGTTGTCAGAGATGAAAGGGGGGTTTGGCTTGGGGGGGAGGCTGGGTGCATTTAGTTGATTATATACTATATAGGAGATTGAATCCAAGCCGTTAGATCAATTTAGATCAACGACTTGGATCGACTCGCCTATACGAAACAGGGTCGTTTGGTTTAGTAGGGGTATTGGGTTGGTCTGAGAAAGACGGGTCGGGGCTGGAGAGGTGATCTCCACTGTTGGATGAAGGATAGATAAAAGGCCTGGATTGATTTGCCTTGGAGGAACTCCAAATGACGTAGTATTGACCTGATACTACGTCGTTTGGATGGTCTGAGAGATTCAGCCAATTGGATCGGGTGGGGTTTTATTTAGGCTGACTTGGTTTAAATTAAAATGGCCCAAGACCTGACTTCTCTTTATTATTATTAGTATTTTTTCATTTTCTGATTTCTTTTAAAAACCATTTAAATTAAAATAAAATACAAACAAACCTAAATTAATCCTTGATCAAATTGTCCTATCAAATTAAATTAATTAAACTCTGAATTATAGTTACCACAACTAAATTAAATACCAATTAAAGGAAAAATTACTAAAATTCAAGATTGAAATGAAAAAGCAAAATAAACAATTTTTTATGATTTTTTCCGTTTTATTTTATTTTATTTTATTTTATTTTTATAAAATACTTAATTACTAATTAATTCCAAAATGCCAAATTAACTCCTAAATGCAATTGTAATATATTTTTTTAATTAAATAAAATAAACATGCACAGACAATATTCACACAATAACAGAAAAATGGCACAAAAATTCACGGAATTGCAGACCAATGGAAAAAATTATTTGTTTTTGAATTTATGGGAGTAATTCATGTGAGGCAAAAATCTCGTGCTCACAATACTAAGAATTTTAAGTTTAATGATGAACGCAAGCTAAAACGAGGCAGTGATCAAACCGATAAGTCTGATGCCTGGGCGTAGGACTGGTCAATGGAGGACCTCGGGGTCGACATCGGAGTCGAGCTCGAGCTAACGGGGGAAGTCGGGAATGGTATAAAATTTTAGATATGATTAAATAAGGCTCTCTATGGCTAATACCAAGTGATAAGATGAAGAACAAGTAAGAAAGCGATAAATATTAAAATGGCCTCGGACTAGTGAGAACGAGCAATTTAGAAAGAAGAGAGAGAGAGAGATAGAGAGATAGAGAGATAGATAGAGAGAGAGAGAGAGAGAGAGATTATTGCACTTATGGAGAAATAGTTGGAGCAACATCCGCCCTTTACAAGGTAGCATGTGTTCCTTTATATAGGAGGGAAACTCGGCTATAGTACAACATGTATTAATTGTGAAGTGTGGAGATGGGATGGCTAGCCGTGGTGCTTTGGAGTAGGCCCTGGATAGGTCGGCTTTGTTAGACTTAGCCGCGTGCCTTGGGAGCTTCCTCTTCTGCTCCATCCTCGGCCTCCGTCATCTTCGAGTCAGGCCCCGACAAGCCCCGAAGGAGGGGACTCAGTCATAACCCCGCAACCTCAAGGTCTAGAGGTACCCTTCTGAAATGACTTGGTAACAAAAAATTAGGCCCTCCTAATTTCACCGCATATAGATAGTCTTTGCATTTCTCAGAACGAAGTGATAGGAAACAATTATGACACCTGACTCCTCGAGTTTCTTGTGGCGACATCATACTGATGACTTAACTTATGGTGTGATCTTTTGTGATAACCGGCATATCTCATAGACTTGTATTTTCGGCATCACTCAATGCACTGTCGTTTCCCGCTCTTCAAGGTAGAAATACTGTCGTCGATTTGCTTTTTCGAGGATGCAGTAATTGCATCCATCGGTCAGACTGCCAAAGGCCTCGATGACCGTGCCATTATCCCCTATAAATGAGAGTGTTTCTGGCATTATTTTTCTATCTGAATACCTTCATCTGATCATTTGCCCATTTGTTCTTATCACCTTCCTCTATCATTGAACATCATGTTTGGGGTTTTTGGCTCAAGGTCGTTTGGCATCGTTTCGATAGGCCGTGTCATGGCCTTTTGCCAGAGCTTCTCTTTGTCAAACATGAATACATCGTTCTATTGCTGTTGTTACTGCTGTGTCTGCTTCCACCGTTCCCATTGGCCCGAGATGATGACAGGCGGGGAATTGATTTTCTCTTTTTGTAGACGGTCAATTGGACTATGCACCGCTGCTCAATCTCCTACCCAGGCCTGGTGTGGCACTTTATCCTTCGAGTTTTTTCTTTTCATTCTGAGGGATAAAGTGGCACAACCGGCCGTTGAGGCCGTGGCTTGCCGAACCTACAATCCCGACTTCAGCGGGCTATGCCTCTCTTTTTTGCCTTTTCTGCGTCCCCTTCATATCCCTTTCTTTATATTTTCTCTCGATGAGCTTACTTCGCGGGATTGAACTGGGAGCCTAGAGCAGGTGGTGCTTCAAGAGAGTTTCCTTCAAAGATGCAGGCTCAAGGAGGCGACGCTCGAAGATGCTACTACCGGAGACGAACCTTCACGAGTGGACCGGGTTCTTAGGTTTTCATCATATGTACATTCTTTTTCTTCTTCATTTTGTGTGGAGATTCCTCTGTAGGCCTTTGTAATTAATCGAGAGGGCTCATCAATGGCCGTTGTACACGAATATTCATGAATAAAGAGATACCTTCTTGACTTCTGCTTTTGATTTTTGTATATTCTTACACACTTCGAGGCTTTTGAATGTTTTCCTTTGTTGACCGCGTGATACCTAACTCGGATGTGAGCGTTCTTCCAAAGAGGGATAGGAGTCGTTGGCCTTCGAGCTGAGGGACGGTGGCGATAAATGGGATTTGCACCCGCAGTACGGTGGATCTTTTCATGGGGCTTAACGGGCCCACGTCCTCGAGGAGAGGGCATTGTCCGAACCAGCCGTTCCCGAAACATTTGATTCCCGAACGATGATTCCTCCGAGTGAATATGCTTTGCTCGAGTTTGGTTCTCCTAGGGCCGAAGTGGCAGGATTAACAGAAGTGTGCTCTGATTTTGAGGAAGTCCGTCAACTTCACTTTATGGTGAGCTTAGGCGCAGTTCTTCTGTATTCCGTGTCCTCCTTTTTTTCATCGAGTTTTCCTTTTGCAGGACTGTGGTAGGCTTAGGTCTGAGCTGCTTCGTCAAGGAGCCTGGCTTTGGAGAGCTATGGAAGAGGGTGAGTCTTTTAGGCTCCTTAGTGAGGAGAATCAGGTTGAGTTGCGGTATTGGCGATATGAGGCGTACCGGAGCTTACAAGAGCTATTTGATGGAGCAGGTAACCTTTCATAGCACGCGCTTCACTCTTTTTGGCCCTTAAGGTTAACCCCTTTTTTCTATATTAGCTGCAGAAAAGGACAAAGGCCTTGGAGTACCTTAAGGGTGAAACCGACCGCGTCAGGATTGCTTGTGGCGAACTAAAGGCTCAGGTGCAAGATCATGCTTCAAAAGAAAATGGTGCTTTGGCTAAGGTCCCCACCTTTGAGGTCCAACTCCGATTGGCTCATGACAATGCTTTAGTTCAAGCGGATATAATCACGAGGCTCGAGTCCAAACTCTCGAAAGTCAGGGCTGAAACAATCGACGGCTGGGCTGAGGCGACATTAAGCCAAACCAGGGCTGATTAAGAGATGGCGGTTTGTATGAAGGACGCTGTTGGAGCCCAAGGTGGGCTGGAGCGGGCCCTCGACTAGGAGAAAAGGATCGAGGAATATGTTTGTTACAGATGTCGAAGAGAGGCACTCGAGGAGATCGACACAAGGGGCTTTGTTGTCTTGGAGGAATTGGCTCGAGCTAGGGCAGACGAGCGTGACTCTCGGTCGCTTTTTGCTGATGTCACGGAGAGCAAATCCGGCACGCTGTCGCCCTTTGGTGCAGAGTGTAGATTTTCCGGTTTTCCCGCTTTGTATTTGATACTTGTAGAGCATGTTTGTAGATGGAGAGAGCGCCTTTAGCGCGTGTAAATAAGAGAAAACCTGAAGTTTTATCTCTTTTGTATATCCTTTACCGTTACTTTTAACCAGGCAGGCTGGTTCTCGGTGTTTGGCGGGATCCTCGTAGGTCCAGAACTAATCTGGCAGGCCTGGAGGCTTTTAAGTGTGATCTTTAAAGCGAGCAGGCGTTGGGGCCTTCGCACTTTGCGCGACTGTTTAGGCTGAATCAGGACTTGATTCGAGCTTGCCTGACCTTCAATCTTCTGTGCCCATGTGGGTGGATAGTAATTATTCTCATTTCTTTCCTTTGGGCATCCATTGTTTTAACTATTTTGGGTCCAGTCTCCGAATCACATTACGATTCGAGCTTTAATTGACCCTTAAATTTTTTCATGCCTGCATGGACGACGATTGCCTTTTGCTTTCCGCCCTCGGTCGTTTGTTGTTCCATCTATTTTGGGTTCAGTCTTCGAGTTGTGTTACGACTCGAGGTTTAATTGACCCTCAAGTTTTTCGATTTTTAAGCTGGCGATAGTTTCTCTTATACTGTTTGGTCGTTGAGACCTTGTGATATGTGGCTCGGAGGCTTGCATAGTTAAATATTTTGGATCCGATCTCCGAATCGGGTTACCTCTCGAGCTCACTTTAATCCTCAAGTTGTCAATTTTTAAGATGGCGACAATGGCTCTTATGCTATCTGGTCGTTGAGACCTTTTAGTGTGTGACTCAGAGGCTTGTTTGGCTTATGATAATTGCTCTTACGCTTTTGACATTTTTTGTAGGATTTGTATTCCTCTCGTTAAGGTCTTTTTGAAATAATTTTTCTTGACCCGTCGTTGGTCGGGAAAAACCTCCATTTCAAGTCATTAGCGACGATGTTTGAGCACCTCAGATACTTTCTGATTTGGAGCTGACATGGTCAAAGCTCATTTTTGCCTATTGAGGGAAGACTGTTTTAACCGGTTCTTTCCACAGTATATTCGAAGTAATGGCCTTCGATTTTGTTTAGCGACGGTCGAGTGTCCCCGAGTTGCGTTAATTTGGCTGTATCAGCCGTTTTGACTTTAGTCATATGTGTTTGGCCGGAGCCATTTTTGATCCCGAGCGATAGTTTAGGCATTTACACCGAGGGTATGCCCTTTCGGGATTCTTACAAATGCGACGTATAGCCTAAACTTTGGGATTTTGAGTTTCATGCTTGTTGAGTCTTATAGTTTGTCATGCCTATTGAGGTCTTACAGTTTGATCATGCCTATTGAGGTCTTACAGTTTGATCATGCCTATTAAGGTCTTATAGTTTTTGTTGCTATGTAGAATAAGATCTGGTTACGCCGAGTCTGCCCGCTCGGGTCTTATAGTTTTGGGTTTTCCAGTGCATGGCGATTTGGCGACAGTCTCCAAGTTATTGAGTTTTTTTGGGCTCGAAGGCCGCTACTTATGAGCTCGGAGTTGCCTTGCTGGGGATTTATGAGCCTAGAGTTCCGAACCTGGTGTCGTGCGGGTGCCAAATTGTTGACGCTAAGTTTTCGAGTATTTCGGGATGCATTCGGTGGAGGGGTTCCTGCCTAGACTACACTGTAATTTCCCTTGTTGTAGTATGAGGTGATAGGAGATATTCTTTTATTGTTTGGCACAAATATATGGTGTTTTCGTAGTTGTGAGCTTGGCTCGCGCGGGCGTGGCTCCTTGGACCGTTCGATTCGGCACACTGTTTCTGATTGGAGCCTCGTTCGTCGTTTTCCTGGGACTGATTGCGAAGGAAGTTCTATAAGCTCTTTGAATCCTTCTTGGGAAGTACGTGGATGTCGCCTCGTTAAAAACCTTACTGGAAAAAACCCGTTTCGGGATAAAAAAACCCTATCGAAGGAAATGAGTGCGACGTTTGCTCGAGGATATTTGTGGGGTTTCACAACAGGATGCCCTAGCAGTAATACCTCTTAAACATCAATACGTTCCAGTTGCTCGGAAGCTGTTCTCCCTCCATGGTACCAAGATTGTAGGATCCTCTGCCTACTATCTTAAGGATACGGTACGTCCCTTCCCAATTCTGGCCCAGCTTTCCTTCATTAAGGTTTCGGGTGTTGAGAGTAACCTTTATTAGGACCAAGTCTCCGATTCCAAAATATCAAAGATTTGTTCTTGTTTTGTAGTATCTTTCAACTTTTTGCTTTTGGGCGGCCATCCTAATCAGTGAGGCTTCCCGTCTTTCGTCGAGCAGCTCGAGGGCTGTTGACATGGCTTTGTTGTTCGATCACTCATTAGTGTGCCAAAATCTGGTGCTCTGTTCCCCAACCTCTGCTGGTATCAGTGCTTCTGTGTCGTATACTAGAGAGAAAGGTGTCTCCCCGGTGCTTGATATAGGAGTTGTCCGATATGCCCATAGCACCTGGGGTAGCGTTTCTCTCCATTTTCCCTTGGTTCTCTTCAACTTCTTTTTCAAGTTTTGAATGATGGTTTTATTCGTAGATTTGACCTGGCCATTTGTGCATGGGTGGTATGGCATTGACAAGATTCTCTTGATTTTGTTGTCTTCAAGGAACTGAGTTACCTTGCTCCCGATGAATTGCCTCCCGTTGTCGCATGCTATTTTGGATGGGATCCCGAACCGGCATATGATGTGTTCCCATATAAAATTGATGACTTCTTTCTCTCTTATTTTCTCGAAGGCCTGCGCTTCCACCCATTTTGAGAAATAATTAGTCATAAACAGAATGAATCTAGCCTTACCTGGCACCGTCGGCAAGGGGCCGACGATGTCCATTTCTCATTTCATGAAAGACCATGTTGATAAAACAGAATGCAGTTGTTCGTCGGGCTGATGGATCATGGGAGTGAACCTCTGACACTTGTTGCATTTTCGGACGAATTCCTTGGCATCTTTTTCCATGCTATCCCAATAGTTGCCCGCTCTGATCACCTTTCAGACTAAGGAATTGACCCCGGAGTGATTTTCGTAGGTGCCCTCGTGGATCTCTTGGAGCACAAAATCTGTGTCGCCTAGTCCCAAGGATATCGCCAGGGAAAGTTATCCTGTATAGAGCCCCATTTTGGTCGAGCAAGAACTGGGCTGCCTTGGTTCGTAGGGCCCTTGATTCTTTTACATCCGTGGGTAGCTTCCCGTCTTTCAGATAAATGATGTATTTGTTTCTCCAATCCCATGTCAGGCTGGTGGAATTAATTTCCGCGTGATCTTCCTCGACCACATATTTGAACAGTTGGACGACAGCCGGGGAGTAGGTCTTCTTCTTCAGCGGAGGATCCCAGGTCTGTGAGGGCATTGGCCTCGTTGTTCTGCTCTCGGGGCAAATGTACCAGGGTCCATTCTTTGAAGTGACGTAATGTGATTTGTATTTTATCCAAGTACCTTTGCATCCTGTCCTCTCGGGCTTCGTAGCTCCCGTTCATTTGGCTTACCACGAGGAGCGAATTGCATTTTGCCTTGATAGTCACGGCTCCCAAACTTTTAGCCAACACTAAACCTGTAATCATAGCTTCATATTCGGCTTCATTATTAGTCAGGTTTGTGGTTTTTATGGATTGCCTGATTATGTTGCCGACATGCAGCTTTCGTACTATACTGAGTCCTGATCCTCTTATGTTTATGGCACCATCTGTGAACATGGTCCATACCCGAGAGGACGTGCCTATTTTAATAAAAGTTCCTTCTCTACCTCGGGTACGAAGGATGGCGAGAATTCAGCTACGAAATCCACCAGTATTTGTGACTTGATGGCCATCCGGGGTTGGTACTTGATATCCTACCCCCCGAGTTCAATAGCCCATTTGGCCAACTGAACCGATAACTCATGTTTATGAAGTACACTCCAGAGGGGATAAGTCGACATGATGCAAATACGGTGGCACTAGAAGTAGGGCTTTAGCTTGCGCGAAGTGCTTATCAATACGAGAGCCAATTTTTCCAGATGGGGTTACCGAGTTTTTGCATCTCCCTAGGTTCGACTTACATAATAAATAGGAAATTGCATACCTTGCTCTTCTCGAACCAGTACGCCACTTATCGCTATTTTGGACACGTCCAGGTATAGGTATAGCGTTTCATCCTCCTTGGGTGTGTGTAGCAAAGGCGAGCTAGACAGGTACCGTTTAAGTTCTTCTAGGGCATGTTGGCATTCGGGAGTCCATTCGAAGTTGTTCTTTCTTTTGAGTAGGGCAAAGAAATGGTTGCTCTTGTTTGATGATCTCGATATAAATCTGCCCAAGGCTGCGATCTGCCCCGTCAGCTATTGGACGACCTTTACGTTATTTACCACTGTGATTTTTTGATGGCCTTTATTTTGTGGGGGTTGGTCTTGATCCTCCTGTTGGAAACCATAAAGCCCAGGAATTTTCCCGAGCCTACTCCGAAGGCGCACTTATCAGGATTGAGCTTCATGTTGTAGCTTCTGAGGATGTTGAAAGTTTCTTGCAAATGGGTCAGATGGTCCTCTGCGCGCAGGGATTTGACTAGCATATCATCAATATATACCTCCATAGATTTACCTATTTGCTGCTCGAACATTTTATTAACTAGGTGCTGGTATGTTGCCCCCGCATTTTTTTAGCCCGAATGGCATTACGTTATAGCAATATGTACCATATTTAGTGATGAATGAGGCCTTTTCCGTGTCCTCAGTGTTCATCTAGATTTGATTGTACCCCGAGTAGGCATCGAGGAAAGTGAGGTTCTCGTGGTCGGCCGTAACATCGATCAACCGATCAATATTAGGTAAAGGGAAGGAGTCTTTGGGGCACGCTTTATTCAAATCTTTATAATCTATGCACATCATTATCTTGTTCCCCCTTTTTGGCACTATCACTATATTAGCTAGCCATTCGGGATACTTTACCTCCCTAATGGATTCGATTTTAAGGAGTTTCGCTACCTCCTCTTTGATGAAGGCATGTTTTTCCTCGGACTGTGGTCGTCTATTTTGCTTCACGGGTTTGAATTAGGTATTGATGCTTAGCCTATAAGAGGTTATTTCCGGTGGGATACCTGTTATATCGAGATGGGACCAGGCTAAATAGTCGATATTGTTACTAAGAAATTGAATAAACCCTGTCCTGAGTTCGGGGGTCAGCTCCGTTCCCAGGTATACCTTGCGATCCGGGAGGTGCTCGATCAAACTGATCTGCTCCAGCTCTTCCACTGTTGACTTGGTCGCATCTAATTCCTCAGGGGCGACGAAAGTTCGAGGGGCGAAGAAATCTTCCCTGTTATTTTCAAGCGTTTGCACGCTTCCTTCCTCGCCCGAGACCGAGCATGTAGGGGATGGCGTCTCCTAGTGGACCGCAAACATTTCCCTTGCTGTCCGCTACTCTCTATGTATGGTTGCGATGCCATCCCTCATGGGAAACCGTTCCACCTGGTGCAAGGTCGAGGGCACTGCCCTTATTTTGTGTATCCAAGGCCTGCCAAGTAAGTCGTTGTATCTCATATTGCCGTCGATGACCTAAAACTCGGTGTTCTGGATTGTGCCAGACGTGTTGATCAGGAGAGTGATCTCTCTTTTTGTTTCTTTTCCGATCATGCTGAAGTCGTGGAGGACTCGAGGGGTGAGATCAACTTGATTGAGTAGCCCTAGTTGTTCTAATACTTCTCACCTGATTATGTTGGCCGAGCTTCCTGGATCCACGAGCATACGCCTTATCCTAGTGTTGCTTTAGAGAAACGAGATTACTAACGCATCATTGTGCAGTTCCATCATAGCCTCGAGATCCTCTTCGCTGAATATGAGGGTTTCTTTGGGTAAGTGTCTTCGGGTCGGTCCCTCTTCCGTAGCAGACATTCTCGTTCGTTTGGACATGGGTCCTCGGGGAACGTTGGTTCCCCCGATAATCATGTGGACATTATGTTGGAGAACCTCCCCTTCCGTCTGGGTTGAACCTGGTGGTGTACCAGCCTCTAGGTTAGTCGTGCCCTTTTCTCTGTTGCTTTCGCGGTTCTGGTTTCCCATTTCACTGGCAGAGCCAGGCGCTCTATCCTGAAAGCAAAGATCTTGGGCAAGAAATAGTTGAAACATAACTTGCGTTTTTGCAATGGAACCAACAAGAAAATAATCACTATTATTTTTAGCTCCACGGTGGGCGCCAAACTGTTTACCGTAAAAATGCTAACAACAATTAAATTTGTAAATGAGATTCTAAAAATACGTGATCTCTTTTTATGCAAGTTGTTATAGCAGATGACGCTAAGAACGTAAAGTTTAATGATGAAATGCAAGCTAAAATGAGGCAGTGATCAAACCGGTAGGTCTGATGCCCGGGCGCAAGACTGGTCGATGGGGGACCTCGGGGTTGACATCGGGGTCGAGCTCGAGCTATCAGGGGTAGTCGGGAATGGAATAACAGTTAAGATATGATTAAATAAGGCTCTCTATGGCTAATACCAGGCGATAGGATGAAGAACAGAGCGATAAATTTTAAAATGGCCTCGGACCAGTGAGAACGAGTAATTTAGAAACGAGAGAGAGAGATATTATTGCACTTGTGGAGAAATAGTTGGAGCAACATCCGACCTTGACAAGTTAGCATAGGTTCCCTTTATATAGGAGGGAAACTCAGCTATAGTATAATATGTATTAATTGTGAATTGTGGAGATGGGACGGCTAGCCGTGGAGCTTCAGCGTAGGCCTTGGATAGGTCGGCTTTGTCAGACTTAGCCGCATGCATTGGGAGCTTCCCCTTCTACTCTAGCCTCGACCTCCGTCTTCTTCAAGTCGGGCCCCGACCAGCCCTAAAGGAGGGGAGTCGATCATAACCCCGTGGCCTCGAGGTCTCGAGGTACCCTTTCAAAATGTCTTGATAACAAGAAATTAGGCCCCCCTAATTTCACCGCATACACCTACTCCCACTTCCAGAATTCCATTCCGACCCCGATATCAAGATTTTCGTTGCCGACCGAAAACTCCAAATTTCCAATTTCGCCAATTCAAACCTAAATCTATCATGGACCTCCAAATAACATTCCGAACATGCTTCTAAGTCCAAAATCACCTAACAGAGCTCCCAAATCATAAAATTTCCAAATCCGAGATCGAATACAAAAAAAGTAAAAACTTGGTGAAACCTTTCAAATTTAAAGCTTCAGGCTGAGAATTGCTCTTCCAAATCAATTGCGATTACCCTGAAAACCAAAACCGACAATTTACATAAGTCATAATACATAATACAGGTCTAGCCATGCCCAAGAACTAGCGAGCTAAGTTCAAATGCTTAAAATGACCGGCCGGGTTGTTACATCCTCCCCCACTTAAACATATGTTTGTCCTCGAACATGACCAGAGTTGTTCTGAAAACCATCAAATCGCTGTGTAACCTTACCATGCACATACCCGAGGGTGATCCCTTATCACCCTATCTCATATAGGTCCGATACCACAACGTAACTGAAAATTGACAGTCCAACCTAGCCCATAAACCTTAGAACCAAATTTTCATTTTCCGAAATTATCTATAAGACCATAATCTCACATCTACACCGAATAAATCTAAACACGCTGTATCAATACATACCCACAATTCAAGATGGAAATCTAAAAAATATACCATACCACTCGAACACTCATAGCAAAAACTTAAAATCATAGAAACTTCTCAAAACAAATGAATACCTATGATAAACCTCTTATCAAATAAAGCCTCATTCCAACATTTTCGCATTGACAACGGTGAATGAAACACACAAATAATCATAACCATTCCTCAGATCAACTGGTCGTGGAGCTTTCGCTCATTCAGAAAGAACCATAGTAAATTTCTACTCTGAATCGCAGTGTCATCCTTCCAACATGTTGAAATCAAATCTGATAGTATTCATTCTAGATCGCGACCTCATCTCATCCAACACGACTACTCTAGTGACATGACACATCGATACAATCAAATCTACAACCCGTGTGACCCTTGCACCAATAAGCAACGGTCCAAATGTACTCAAATTATGGAAAGATGACTCAAATGAGAGAGCTGTAGTGCAATCTCACCGGTACCACCACCATACAATGCTGAGAACCCATCACACATCACAGAACCAAAACACACGAATCTAACACGAAGGATTATACCTCCACATAACTTTGCTACAATGCGCGACCCTATCCAACACTGGTCCACATGAAACACCTCAAGTCACTATGCTCAAAATCTATAACCACACGCAATTTGATGTCTAGTACCAAAAGAAAATCATCATAACCACGATGAAACAAATGACATAATACCACGCTAACCCGAAAGGGAATAACTAATACACCATTCACCGAGCAATATCAAATATTCTTCCTGCTCGAATTCCACTATGAGACCCAAATAGAACCGCACCATATGTGCCTTTAACCAACAAATCATAACGCCTTGCGACACGGAAAAGTAACTCATAGATTACCTTAGAACACTAATAAGCTCAATAACAATCGAATCAACACATCCCTCAACAATAGCAACTCGGAGTTAACAAAGCCAACTTGATGTAGAACACACATCCATATTGTCTACCAATGAACCCCTTATCAAGGAGTTCCTAAAGCTGCTCCTCCAACTCCTTTAACTCCGACTGTTCCATATAACACGGTGCCCGACACCACATTAATGCCAAAAATAACCCTGCTCGCCTGCATGCCTAGAAGTAGGAACACATTCGAAAAAATTCCTCACCACCGGAACCGAATCAATGGTACTAGTCTCTGCAGTGACATCCCTCACGAAGACCAAATAGGAAATACAACCCTTCCCAACCAACCACTGGGTCATCAATAATGAAAAATCACCCTATTGGGAACATAGTCCGTCAAATCTCGCCACTTAATCAGTGGTATCCCTGGCATAGACAACGTCGCCGTCCTAGCGCAATAGTCCACAATAACATGACATGGACACAACCATTCAATACTCAATATCACATAAAATCTAACATACTAAGCAAAAAAGGATCCGCCAGGGTCTCTAAACCCCCAATAGTCACCATACAAGGTCGATATACGCGATCCACAACAACAACATAATCTGTTTTGAGAACTCCTAGTCTCTAAATCTATATAGCATACGAATTACCTTATCCGATCCGAATTCCGCCGTCCGAATGTATAACACACCTCTAATACCCAATGATTCCACGAGGGATACTCTTAAAATTCTTCTAGGCCGCCAAGCAGACTTGAATATCAGTAGTCGACCAACCAAGAGAGTGCCGCAATACCAAGGAAGTACCCTT
This sequence comes from Nicotiana glauca, assembly GCA_026770625.1. Taxonomy (NCBI): domain Eukaryota; kingdom Viridiplantae; phylum Streptophyta; class Magnoliopsida; order Solanales; family Solanaceae; genus Nicotiana; species Nicotiana glauca. The sequence continues at coordinate 15,243 of MU776866.1, forward strand.
ACCCAAACACACTGCCCTTTCTTAAATCTTTACTCTCATCAAGTAACACCAATTCGTAACATCATTTACCTAATTATCTGAAACTGGCTATGCTGCCTAAGAATTTATGACCTTTCTTTCTTAGCTGAACCATAACCTTACACATACAAATCTCAATCCTACACAACCTACCGCATATACCACACCATCCTAGGGTAACATGGAAACTTCATAATCCATTTCGAGCCACCAGCAACTACGTACTCCCCTAGCCAAGAACTTCCCATTTGGCCCAATCTAGAAAACTTCTATACATCACATGCTCTAAAATACTGTAGAAAATATGCATCTCTAATCGTGGTAGAAACCATCAAGAACTGTCCGAGTTCCATTTGCACAAAATCAAACCGTCAAGACTGAATCCTTATAACTCAACCAAGCTAATCACGTCACCAAAATCCAAGATCATTGCCACAAAACACCTGTAGAAGTTCACTACCGGATAAACACCCAAAGAACTAATCATATCCCTTACCATGCCAAAGCGGCCTACTACCAAGTTGTCGTATTTATCGAAGTTGCTTCTAAATTTCCTTCAAATTGATATTTCCCCTTGCTATAATACCGAAATACTCAACCCAGACTCACTATATGAGACTCAAGCATGAAATCGCACCGTCTAAGGCTCATAAGCTGCTGAATACTCTATTAAATATTCCCAAAAGTGCCACGTTCAAAATACTTACACCGAAGAGACTTCCTGCAAATCTAAAGCCGTTACCTTCACCTTCCTGATACTGATGTGTGGAATCCATAATGATATAGAATTGCCACAAGTCTTGACACCCTCCAATGTAAACCTCCGTTTCTGGCCAAATACACTTCCTGAAGATCTCCAATTATTATATATAAGTCTTGAATCCATTAAAACCATTCTTAGGAGTCATCCACTATACTCAGGTTTCAATTACACTGATCAAAGGAACCGAACGTCCCATGCCCCATTAGAACAGCAACACCTATGGAAGTAACCCCACCTTAATGCAACCAAATGGATTCCTGTTCTATGCGCCATACATTCGCTACCATTAACAACTCAAGTCAATCCGTGATTCTCATTCATCTATAAAGCATGACATAACCTTTATTAAAATTTCCTTTACTTGAGCCATCCTTGATCTCAACCCCTATAAACCACAACTGATTCATTAACATACCTCAAACTGAAATCAATATAACACATAACCGTGCAATCAACTAATCAACAGCGGGCTCCCTAACTTAGCTCAAAGCCATATGTCAAAACACACAGAACTCATAATTCCCACACTCTACTACTGCCGTAACACCATGGTGAGGTTAAACTAAATCCTTCATAAGCTTGTGCAACACAAACCATCTAGTACTTCAAATCATCTGCAAATCTCATGTTCATCCTCGTAACAGTCAAGACAACTCACATACGCGATCCAACTCAAACTACAGCATATATAATACACTGGTAAAAGAGGACTTTCAACAAACAACATAGGATCACGTAACTTCAGAACAATCCGTAGGAGAAAACCCACCTGCCCCGCCTCAAACTAACTTCTCTTTATACCTTTCCACCTCCATTAACATCTCACAATCACCAAATATTCCTGAGTCTGAACTCAAATCATGACATAAAATCCACCTTAATCCCTAATTAACAACATGAAAAGATCCTAATATACACCCTAACTTGGGCCATACACAATATCACGATGGAAATCAAGCACCAAATAGTTTTTTCGACCCTCAAGCAGACCCCTCTCGTCACGTTCAAATTATATGAACACATCTCGCAGTCACATCATACTCATCACATAGCCATCCGGTCATAACTTCCACTAATAGGGACACTACCGAACATATAAATCCAGAAGCACGTGCTCACACAATCAACACCTCAGTGCTCAAGCTACAAGAAAATTCCGGCCTCCTATCCTCCAGACTGGCACACAAGAGTAACATCTTTCCCTTCGATCAAGGAATCACAATCCGGTGATGCACATCTAATACCGAGCATTTGTGTACGCACATGAATGTGTGGAAGGAATTCAAGGAGTTAGGCTTCGAGCTGAATCAACGTCGCACGATAAGAATTCAAGAATATGAAGTTTATTTCGTAAAGGTTCTGCAGCCTCTCAAAGATAAGTATAGACGTCTTCGTACCGATTTGCGAGACTCTACTAAACCTGCTCATGACTCCTGAGACCTATATAACCTAGGCTCTGATACCAATTTGTCACGACCCAAAACCTGACCCGTTGTGATGGCGCCTATTGTGAAACTAGACGATCTTCAACTCAACAATCAACACGATAATAATAAATTTTAAAACATTTACAAGATTTTAACAGTTAAAGTACTATTTGAAACATAAGAAATCCCAAGAATAAATACAATCTAGCCCAAAACCAGCGCGTCACTGAGTGCATGAGCAGTGTCTAAGGAAAAATACATAGTCTCATATAATGTCTAAGGGAACAAATGAAATACAACTAGAAAGAAAGGTAGAGAGCTGAGGCCTGCGAACGCCGTGTAGGTACCTCAATAATCTTCTAAGTCAGAAGCCTCGATCAAACATCCGCCGCTGGATCCAAAGTGCCTGAATCTGCACACGAGGTGCAGGGGGTAACGTGAGTGCACCAACTCAGTAAATAATAAGTCTAACCTTTAGACTGATAGGTAGTGATGAACTCAACCTCCTTAAGGGTAACATAAATAATGTACAGAAACATAGGCATGCTTTAAGTTAAATAAACAACTTGAACAGTAAAATAGAACAAGTATGAACAAGGTAAAGAAGTGTAACTCTGATACATCTACATGTCAATGCACATGGTGTATGAAATGCACCATGCTGAGTGACTCACGTGCCTATAATCTTAAATTCATGTTCACTCAGTACTGTATATGGCTCGTACGACCATGGGAAGATCCATCCAGGAATATATACATCTCTGACAATAGTCACTCAGTACTGAGGAAGGCCATTCCAGCCTATGGAGATGATCCATCTCTAGATAATAGCAATAACAACCTCATAACCACTCAGTACTGTATATGGCTCACAAGGCCCAGGGAAGATCCATACCGAAATATATACACATCACAGACCAACAGTCTCCAGTACCAAGGGAACAGGTCAATCCAGCCATCATGGAGAAGATCCATCTCCATACCAAAGGAAGATCCATCCCTGAATATAATCAACTGCGCTCACTTGGGGTATGTTACAGGCTCCGGAAGGGCTCCTACTGCCCAAGCGCTATCATAAGCCAATGAAGGCATATATCAATAATCCACTACGACGTGCAGCCCAATCCCATAACTATCACTCACAATTAGGCTCTCGGCCTCACTCAGTCATCACTCTCTAGTCTCACACATACGAGCTCATAGTGTCATGAAACTAGACCAAAACAATGATATGATGTGCCAAATAATAATAATTGAGACTGAGACACGATATGATATGCATGAGCAAGACCGAGTACAGAATATCAATGAATGTAATGAGATGACAACAAGAAACGATCACTCGGGTCTCAACAGTATCGGCATGAAGACCTAACTAGATATCTAGCATGTTTTTACAACACATTTACTTAATCACATGATAGAAATATGGATATCAACAAGAAAGAGCTACTAAGAGGTGCCGTGGAATGATCCTAGCCAAAATTCTCACGGTGCAGGCCCAGACGCCTGTCACTTGGAATTTGCGTCACCTCAATAGTATTCATAGAACATATAGTTCGGGGTTTCGAACCCAAAAAACCAAGTTTGGAAGCATTACTTACCTTAAACCAAGCCAAACTATAGCCTACGATGTCTTTGCCTCTCGATTCCGCCTCCAAATTTCCCGAATCTTACAAAAATCAAAACCATAACATCAATATATGCTAAGGGAACAAAGCCCATGCGTAAATAATGAAATTACATCAAAAATCCCGAAATTGGTCTGGGTCGACATTTTGGAATCCGATAACAATCACATCAATCGAATCCTTATCCTCCCATGAGTTCATACATACCAAGAACATCAAAATCGGACCTTAAATGGCCCCTCAAACCCCCAATTTACACTCTCCAATTTCAAGCCCTAATCCCCCAATTATAGGCTTTAAATCCCACAAATTTCATGTCTAATCAGTTAATAATCACCATAGAATCGAGTATTGAATCCAAAAACCTTATCTCCAAGAATTTCCTTTCGAATCCCTCTTCAATCCCTCTAAAAAAGCTTCAAATCTAGCCAACATTGGTGAGAAATGGCTAAAAATTGCGAAGACTTCTATTTAAACCTTCTGCCGAGGTAAAATTTCCTTTTTCGCGAATGCGGTCAAGGCCTCGCGTTCGTAAAGCACAAAAAAATCACTGACCAATTATTCCTCTTTCGAGAATGCGACTTCCTTCAAGCGTACGCGAGGCCGATCTGTCCAAGCCTTTGCGAATGCAACCTTATCTACGCGAACGCGATGCACAAAACTCCTGGGGTCCCAGCTACTCCATTTTCCCTACGAGAACGCGACTTCTCTCATGCGTTCGTAATTTACTGAAATCCATACCTACGGGAACACGACCCTAGACTTACGAATGTGATGAACATCTTCTCCTCTAGACCCTGCTCTTCTACGCGAATGAGGGACAATTTTCGCGAACGCGAAGAACAAATTCCTCTGCAACAAAAACCAGCAAAATCTACAACAATCCAAAACCAAGAATTGGTCCGGTAACCTCCCGAAACTCACCCGAGGCCCTCGGGACCTCGACCAAACATGACAACATATCCCATAACCTCATTCAAACTAAGTCGAGCCTTCGAATCACTCAAAACAACACTAAAACACCGAATCAACATCAAATTCAGGCCTAAGAACTTAGAAACTTTCAAATTCTACAAACGACACCACAACATATCAAATCAAATTTGAATGACCTAAAATTTTGGACACACATCACAAATGGCTCTACAGACCTACTTCCACTTCCAGAATTCCATTCCGACCCCGATATTAAGATTTCCGCTGCCGACCGAAAACTCTAAATTTCCAATTTTGCGAATTCAAGCCTAAATCTGTCACAGACCTCCAAATCACATTCCGAACACGCTCCTAAGTACAAAATCACCTAACGGAGCTACCTAAATCATAAAAAATCCAAATCCGAGATCAAATACAAAAAAGTCAAAACTTGGTCAAACCTTTCAAATTTAAAGCTTCAAGCTGAGAATTTCTCTTCCAAATCAATTTTGTTTATCCTGAAAACACAAAACCGACGATTTACATAAGTCATAATACATAATACGGGGCTAGCCATGCCTGAGAACTGGCGAGCGAAGTGCAAAAGCTCAAAATGGCCGGTAGGGTCGTTACATCCTCCCCCACTAAACCATACGTTTTCCTCGAACATGCCCAGAGTTGTTCCGAAAACCATCAAATCGCGGTGTAACCTTACCATGCACATACTCGGGGGTGATTCCACATCACCCTATCTTATATAGGTCTAATACCATAACGTAACTGAAATTTTACAATCCAACCTAGCCCATAAACCTTAGAATAAAATTTTCATTTTCCAAAATTATCTATTAGATCATAATCTCACATCTACACCGAATACATCTAAACACGTCGTATCAAGCCATAACCACAATTAAAGATGAAAATCATAAGATATACGGCACCGCTCGAACACTCACAGTGAAAACTTCAAATCACAACAACTGCTCAAAATAACTGAATACTTATGATAAACCTCTTATCAAATAAAGCCTCATTCCAACATTTTCGCACTGCCAACGATGAATTAAACATGCAAAAAATCATAACCATTCTTCAGATCAACTGGTCATGGAGCTTCCGCTCCTTCGGAAAGGACCATAGTAAATTTCTAGGCCGAATCCCAGTATCATCCTTCCAACATGTTGAAATTGGTTTTGATAGTATTCATTCTAGATCGCAATGACCTCATCTCATCCAACACGACAACTCTAGTGACATGACACATCGATACAATCTAAATCCACAACCCGTGCGACCCGCGCACCAATAAGCAACAATCCAAATATGCTCAAATCATGGAAAGATGACTCAAATGAGAGAGTTGCACTGCAAGCTCACCAGTACCACCACCACACAATGTTGAGAAACCATCACACACCGTAAAACCAAAATACACAAATATAACCCGAAGGATCATACCTCCACATAAATTTGCTATAATGCGCAACCCTATCCAACACTAGTCCATACATAACACCTCAAGTCACTATGCTCAAAATCTACAACCACGCGCAATTTAATGTCTAGTACCAAAAGAAAATCATCATAACCACGGCAAAGCGAATGACATAATACCGCGCAAACCCGTAAGGCCATAACTAATACACCATTCACCGAGCAATACCCAATACTCTTCCCACTCGAATTCTACTGTGAGAACCAAATTGAATCGCACCATATGTTCCTATAACCAACAAATCATAACTCCTCGCGACACGGAAAAGTAACTCATAGATCACCCAGAACACTAATAAGCTAAATAACAATCGAATCAACACATCCGTCAATAGCAGCAACTTGGAGTTAACAAAGCCAACTCGATGCAGAACACACATCCATATTGGCCTACCAATGAACCCCTTATCAAGGAGTTCCTGAAGCTGCTCCTCCAACTCCTTTAACTCCGCCGTTTCCATATAACACGGTGCCCGATACCACATTAATGCCTAAATCGATAACCCTGCCTGCCGGCATGCTTGAAAGCAGGAACACATTCAAAAAAATCCCACACCACTGGAACCGAATCAATGGTAGGAGTCTCGCCGCTGAAATCCCTCTCTAACACCAAATAAGAAGTACAACCCTTCCCAACCATCCACTAGGTCTTCAACAATGAAAAATCACCCTATTGGGAACATAATCCGTTGAATATCGCCACTCAATCAGTGGTATCCCCGGCATAGCCAACGCCGCAATCTTAGCGCAAGAGTCTAGAATAACATGGCATGGAGATAACCATTCCATACTCAATATCACATCAAAATCTAACATACTAAGCAAAAAAAGATCCACCCGGGTCTCCAAACCTCTGATAGTCACCATACAAGGCCGATACACGCGACCCACAACCACAACATAACCTGTTTTGAGAACTCCCAGTCTCTAAATCCATATAGCATACAAATCACCTTATCCGATCCAAATTACACCATCCGAATATATAACACACCTCTAGTACCCAATGATTGCATGAGGGATACTCCTAAAATTCTTCTGGGCCACCAAGGAGACTCGAATATCAGCAATCGACCAACCAAGAGAGTGCCGCAATACCAAGGAAGTACCCTTACTCAAACACATTGCCCTTTCTGAAATATTTACCCTCATCAAGCAACACCAATTCATAACATCATTTACCTACTTATCTGAAACTGCCTGTGCTGCCTAAGAATTTATGACCTTCCTTTCATAACTGAACAGTGACCATAGACATACAATCTCAATCCTATACAAAAAACCGCATATACCACACCATCCTAGGGTAACATGAGAACTTCATAATCCATTCCGAGCCACTAGCAATTACGTACTCCCCTAGCCAAGAACTTCCCATTTGGCACAATCTAGAAGAAAATTGCTATACATAACATGCTCTTAAAGCCAGTATAAAATATGCATCTCTAACCATGGTAGAAACTATCAAGAACTCTCCGAATTCCATTTGCACAAAACGAAACCGTCAAGACTGAATCCTTCTAACTCAACCAAGCTACGCAGGTCACCAAAGTCCAAGAGCATTGCCATGAAAAACCTATAGAAATTCACTACCTCATAAACACCCAAAGAACTAATCATATCCCTTACTATGCCGATACGGCCTACTTCCAAGTTGTGCTATTTATCCAAGTTGCTTCTAAATTTCCTTCAAATTGATATTTCCTTGTGCCATAATACCGTAATCCTTAACCAAGACTTACCATACGAGACACAAGCATGAAACCGCACCGTCTAAGGATCATAAGCTGCTGAATACTCTTTTAAATATTCACAAAATGACACATTCAAAATACTTACCCCGAACAGACTTCCTGCGAATCTAAAGCTCTGCCTTCCCCTTCTTGATACTGATATGTAGAATCCATAATGATATAGAAATGCCACAAGTCTTGACACCCTCCTATGTAAACCTTAGTTTCTGACCAAATACACTTCCTGAAGATCTCCAGTTATTACATATAAGTCTTGAATCCATTAAAACCATTTTTGGGAGTCATCCACTCTACTCAGGTTTCAATTACACTGATCAACCAAACCGAACGTCCCGTGCCCCATTAGAACAGCAACACCTATGGAAGCAACCCCACTTTAATGCAACCAAGTAAATTCCTGTTCTATTCACCGTACATTCTTCACCATTAACAACTCAAGTCAATCCATGATTCTCATTCATCCATAAAGCATGACATAAACTTTATTAAAATTTCCTTTACTCGAGCCATCCTCGATCTCAACCCTACAAACCACAACTGATTCACTAATATACCTCAAACTAAAACCAATACAACACATAACCATGATTAACTAATATACCTCAAACTAAAACCAATACAACACATAACCGTGCAATCAACTAATTAATAGCGGGCTCCCCCACTTGGCTCAAAGGCATAGGTCAAAACGCAGAAAACTTACAATGCCCATAGTCTACTATTGCCATAACACCATGGTGAGGTTAAACTAAATCCTTCATAAGCTCGTGCAAGACAAACTGTATGGTACTTCAAATCATCTACAAATCTCACATTCATCTCGTCACAGTCAAGACAACTCTCATACGCGATCCAAACTCAAACTGCAGCACATATAATTAACTGGTAAAAGAGGACTTTCAACAAACAACATAGGGATCACACAACTTCAGAACACTCTGCAAGAGATAACCCACCAACTCCGCCTCAAACTAACTTCTCTTTATACCCTTCCACCACCATAAACATCACGCAATCACCAAATCTTCCTGAATCTGAACTCAAATCACGACATAAAATCCACCTCACCCCTATTTAACAACATGACGAGATCCTAAAATACACCCTAACTCGGGCCATACATCAAATCACGATGGAAATCAAGCACCAAATAGTTCTTTCTACCCTCAGGCAGACCCCTCTCGTCACGTTCAAATTATATGAACACATCTCGCAGTCACATCATACTCATCACATAGCCATTCGGTCATCACTTTCACTAATAGGGATACTACCAAACATATAAATCCAAAAACAAGTGCTCACACAATCAACACCTTGCTGCTCAACCTACAAGCAAATTCGGACCTCAAGTGCTCTAGACTGGCCCAACATCAGCACACATGAATCACATCTCGCCCTTCGATTAAGGAATCACAAGGCGGTGATGCACAGCTAATACTGAGAACTTGTGCACGCACACGAATGCGTGGAAGGAATTCAAGGAGTTAAGCTTCAAGCTGAATCAATATCGTACGATAGGAATTCAAGAATGTGAAGTTTATTTCCTAAAGGTTCTGCAGCCTCTCAAAGATAAGTATAGACATCTCCGTAGCGATCCGCGGGACTCTACTAAACTTGCTCATGACTCGTGAGACCTATGTAACCTAGGCTCTGATACCAATTCATCATGACCCAAAACCCAACCCGTTGTGATGGCACCTATCATTGAAACCAGGCCAGCCTCAACTCAAGAATCAACACGAAAATAATAAGTTTGAAAACATTTACGAAAGCTTTTTACAGTTAAAGTACTATTTGAAACATAAGAAATCCTAAGAATAAATACAATCTACCCTAAACCGGGGTGTCACTGAGAGCATGAGCGTCTAAGGAAAAATACATAGTCTCATATAATGTCGAAGGGAACAACTGGAAAGTAAGGTGAAGAGCCAAGGCCTACGAACACCGTACAGGTGCCCCAATAATCTTCTAAGTCAGAAGCCTCGATCAAACATCCGCCGCTGGATCCAAAGTGCCTGAATCCGCACACGAGGTGTGGGGGGTAATGTGAGTACACCACCTCAGTAATAACATGTCCAACCTTTGGACTGATAGATAGTGACGAACTCAACCTCCTCAAGTGTAACCGAAATAATGTACAGAAATTTAGGCTTGCTTTCAGTTAAATAAATAGCTAAAATAGTAAAACAGAGCAAGTATCAACAAGGTAAAGAAGTGTAACTCTGCTACATCCATATGCTGTATGAAATGCACCATGCTGAGTGCCTTATGCGCTCACAATATCAAATGCGCATCCACTCAGTACTGTATATGGATCATATAGCCCAGGGAAGATCCATCCCAGAATATATACATCTCTAATAACAGTCACTCAGTACCGAGGAAGGCCATTCCAGCCTATGGAGAAGATCCATCTCTAGATAATAACAATAACAACCTCACAACCACTTGGTACTGTATATGTTTCGCAAGGCCCACAAAAAATCTATCTTGGAATATATACACATCACAGACCAATAGTCTCCAGTACCGAAGAACAGGCCAATCCAGCCATCATGGAAAGGATCCATCTCCATACCAAGAGAAGATCCATCACTGAATATAATCAATTGTTCTCCTTGGGGGGTGTGTTACAGACTCTGGAGGGGCTCCTACAGCTTAAGCACTATTAAAGCCAACGAAGGCATATATCAATAGTCCGCTACAGCGTGCAGCCCGATCCCATTACTGTCACACACAATCAGGCTCTCGGCCTCACTCAGTCATAACTCTCCAGCCTCACATACACGGGCTTACAACGTCATGAAACTAGTCCAAAATAATGATATGATATGCCAAATAATAATAACTGAGATTGACACATGATATGATATGATATGCATGCATAACACTGAGTACAGAATATCTATGAATGTAGTGGGACGACAGCAAGAAACAACCACTCGGATCTCAACAGTATCGGCATGAAGCCCAAATAGGATATCTAGCATGTTTTTACAGCATATTTACTTAATCACATGATAAAAACACGGATATCAACATGAACGAGCTACTAAGCGGTACCGTGGAATGATCTTGGCCGAAATTCTCATGGTGCACGCCCACACGCCCGTCACTTTGCATTTTTGTCACCTCAATAGTAATCATAGAACACATAGTTCGAAGTTTCAAACCCTCAGAACCAAGTTTGGAAGCGTTACTTACCTCAAGCCAAGCTAAATTCTTGCTCGGGATGCCTTTGCCTCTCGATTCGACCTTCAAATGCCCTGTATCTAACCAAAATCAGAACAATAACATCAATATATACTAAGAGAACAATGCCCACGTGAAAATAATCAAATTACATCAAAAATCTGGAAATTGGTCAAACCCGACCCCCTGACCCACATCTTGGAATCCTATAACAATCACATTAATAGAATCCTTATCCTACCATGAGTTCATACATTCGAAGAACATAAAAATCGGATATCAAATGGCCTCTCAAACTCCCAATTTACACTCTCAAATTTAAAGCCCTAATCCCCCAATTTTAGGCTTTAAATCCCACAAATTTCATGTCTAATCAGTTAAAATCACCATAGAATCGAGTATTGAGTCCAAAAATCTTACCTCCAAGTGTTTCCCTTCGAATCCCTCTCAAAAAGCTTCAAATCTGGCCAACAATGGTGAGAAATGGCTAAAAATTGCGAAGACCTCTATTTAAATCTTCTGCCTAGGTAATTTTTCCTTCTTCACGAATGCGGTCAAGGCCTCGCATTTGCGAAGCGCAAAAAAAATTCACTGACCACTTATTCCTCTTTCGCGAATATGACTTCCTTCTCGTGAATACAAAACCTCAACTGTTCAAGCTTTCACGAACGCGGCCTTATCTATGTGAACGCGCTGCACAAAACTCCTGGGGTCCCAACTACTCCATTTTCCCTATGCAAACGCGACTCCACTCACGTGTTTGCAATTAACTGAAATCCACACCTACAAGAATGCGGCCCTGACTCGCGAACGCAATTAAAATCTTCTCCTCTGGACCCAACTCTTCTTCGCGAACATAGGACAATCTTTGTGAACGTGAAGTACAAATTCCTCTGCATCAAAAACCAGCAAAATCGGCAACTCCTCCAAACTAAGAATTGGTCCGATAACCTCTCGAAACTCACTCGAGGCCCTCGAAAACCTCAAACAAACATGCCAACACATTCAATATCCGCATTCTAATTTAATCGAGCCTTCTAATCACTCACAACAATACTTAAACACCAAATCAAACTCGAATTCAGGCCTTACGTCGAGTCTTCACATAAGACATAACCTTGCTGGTAGAATGGCCTAGAGTCCCTATCCACTCTAATCGAGGAAACCCCGGCAAGGCTAAGGTCATCTCCATGGAGTGACAATCCATAATAGCATGATAAGGTTATAGCCAATCCATGCCCAAAATAACATCAAATTCTACCATATCAAGAAGTAGGAGATTTACACTAGTCTCAAGACTCCCAATAGTAATCACACACGAGCGATAGACACGATCTACAATAATAGAATCTCCCACGAATGTGGACACATATATAGGAGCACTCAAACAAACACGAGGCATAACCAAATATGAAGCAAAATAGGACGATACGTATGAATAAGTAGAGCCCGGATCAAATAGAACTAAAACATCTGTATGGAAAACTAGAACAATACCTGTGATGATGGCGTCAAATCACTCGGCCTCAGGTCTAGTTGGCAATGCACGGAATCGGGGTTGGGCCCCACCACCCTGGCCTACATCTCTGGGACAACCTCTAGCTGGTTGGCCTTCACCTCTAACGGCCTAACCTCTACCTCTAACACCTGACCTCTACCTCTAGCTGTCTGACCCCTGCCTCCAACTGGTTGAGCGGGTGGTGGAGCAACTGATTGCAAGACCATGGTACGACAACTCTGTTGTGTCATGCCGCTCAATAATCTCAGACAAAACCTCCTGGTGTGACCCGTACCTCCACACTCGAAACACCCATCCTGCTGTTGTGGCTGTTGAATCTGAAGTTGACCCGAACGGGTCGGATAACTAATGGTGCACTATATACTGGCTGCCCAAAATGAGGTACATAATGACCACGACTCCCCAAAGCACTATAAGATGCTTGAAACACCGTTTCAAATGGCCTGGGAGAATGGCCTCTATCAAAGTACCCCTACCTCTAGATGAGGCACCACTAAAACTACCGAAATGACGAGGCCTCTTATCAGACATTGGCCTCATCTCCTGATCAGGAACAATCTCGATCCATCTAGCACTATCTATGGCCATTTAGAAAGAAATATCATCTCCAGTCTCCTTGGTCATATATAGCCCGATAGTGAATGTGAGCCCATCATTAAATATCCTCACTCTCCCCTCTCAGTAGGGAGAAAGATAATTGTGTGGCGAGCTATATCCACAAATCGAGTCTCATACTAGGTAACGTTCATACTACCCTACTGAAGACGCTCAAACTGCCTGTGATAATCCTCTTAGAGTGACCGGAATGAACATCTCTAGAAATAGATGCGAAAATTGATCCCAGGTAAGTGCAGGTGAACCAGTTGGTCTAGTTAACATGTAATATCTCCACCATCTCATGGTAGAACCATCCATCTAAAACACTGCAAAATCGACCTCATTGATCTCAGCTATACCCATGTTGTGTAAGACCTTGTGGCAACGGTCCAAGTAATCCTAGTGGTCCTCAGAAGATGCACCATAAAAATGAATAGGGGAGAGATTGGTAAACTTGTCCAACCTCAACAAGGCCTCAAAAGATATAGAGGGCCTATCTCCGGCCTGTACTGTAACAACCAGCTGAACCACCCCAATTGGCTGGGCTGCTGGAGTATGATATAGGAGATCTGCCTGCTCCGAGGTGTGAGTAGCGGGTGTTTGTGCTCCTCTTCCAACCTGAGAGACGACTGGTGCCATTGAATGTACAGTATGGGCCAGACTATCCATAAGGCCCACCAAGCGAACTAGAGTGGCTATGAACCCCACCGGGACCTGAGCTGGTCCGACGGGCACAGTCTGAGCTGGGACCTCCTCCTCATAATCAATTTGAGGATCAATTGTGGGTGATGCTGCTCGAGCTTTAGGCTGAGATATGCCTCTGCCCTTGGTAGTAGCTGTCACAGGGGGCTTCGGCTCCTATTCGGCTATAGATGTTGTGCGTGTTTTTGCCATCTGCGAGAGAACAAGAATAGAATGGTTCAATCATCAATGATAGAATAAAATCACACGATAGAGAAGGAAAGTGGTGAAATTTTCCTTCAAATCTATAGTCTTTCGAAGATGAGTATAGACGTCTCCGTACCAATCCTCCAGACTCTACTAAGCTTGCTCGTGACTCGTGAGATCTAGGCAACCTATTGCTCTGTTACCAATTTGCCACGATCCAAAATTCCCATCCTCGGGACCGTGATGACGCCTAACATTTCACTTGTTAGGCAAGCCAATGTTAGATGTAGTTATTAACCGTTTTAATAATTCAAATCAAAATTAAACCAATAAGCTAAATAAACTGAAATAAAGTTGATAAATCTGATACACAACGATATCCAAATACAAATCCCAGAACTGATGTCACAAGTTCACGAGCGACTAGAGTACAACAAATAAAATTTGAATGAAAGCATAATTGTCTGAATTGAAATAAACCGCTAGAGTAATATAGAAGGGGACTTTATGGCTGCAACGCTGTGCAGCTGTACCTCAAGTCTCCATAAAGCACTAGATCCAAGCAATCTACAAACCACCACTAGGACCGACTCCAAAATCTGCACAAGAAATACAGAGCGTAGTATGAGTACAACTGACCCCATGTACTCTGTAAATGCCGAGCCTAACCTCGACAAAATAGTAACGAGGCTAAGATGGGTTACGTACCATGACCTATATGCAGTATAATAATATTAGGAAAGGAAAACAAGAAAAGTAAGGCAGTTAACTTATGAAAAAAGAACTCAATCCTTGTAATCAGGGAACCCGGAATAACCGATCTCATAATTTCATGTAACAACACTAGAAATCAACACAACAACAACAACAATGAATACAACACATACAATTTGTTGCGCCGCATAACTCGATCCTACCATACACACACAATCCTCCCTTATTTTACTATATAAATATCAAGAATCACATGTAAATCCATTGTGGCGTGCAACCCTCGATCCCACCATATATTAAGAATCTATTAAAATCCTCCCTTATTCCATCAAGTCACACTTTATCAGTATCAAGTATATGTACACACGTTGCGGCGTGCAACCCGAACCTGCCGTATGAATAACAAAATCCTCCCTTATTCCACCATATCACAATTGTTGCAACGTGCAACCTGATCCGTAAACAAATTCAATAAATGAAATCAACCCAACATCTCAATTCACAAGAATCTGTATGATTAAAGAATATGATAAATAATCAAACCACGTGCTTATTAAAGAATGGCTACAAATAATACAATAGCAATAAAAAAAGCCTAGTATGTGACACTTAAAGTATTCAAGTAAGACAATTAAGACAAGTAACAATTAACCATGGAGTCAAGGAAGAAAGGAACATTTCAATACAAGAATAATTGATGACAAGTATCAAGTTGCGACATAGAAAGAAATAAAAGCATGTAATAGTTAGACATGGAATAAGATACTTCATGAAATAGGAGAAAGCGTGGAAACAATTATTTTGACGGTGTATATACACTCGTCACCTTGCATATATGCCGTTACATACGTAATTCACCTAATATATAGTTTAAGGGTTCCTAATCCTTAAATCAAGGTTAACCCAATACTTACCTTGCTCAGCAAGTAAATTAAAGCTCAACTGAGGCCTTTCCTTTAAAATTCACCTCCAAACCAATTGACTCGAACCAAAATAGACTTAATATCAACAAACAATGTTAGGGGAATCAATTACAATACATATATCTAAGGTATTTATATTTTTTTCCAAAAAGTCAACAAAATTCAACCACGAGCCCGGTTGTCCAAAACCCGATATTCGGACCAAACCCAATAATTCATTCACTACCGAGCACGATTATGTGATTAGTTTTGAAAACCGACCTCAATTTGAGGTCTAAATCTCAATTTACAATCCCCCCCCCCCCAATCTACCCAAATTCCTAATTTTATACAATGAAAGAGCATGAATTAAGGTTAGAACTCAATGTGTGTCGATAAAAATGGAAGAGAACGAGTTAAAGTACACTAACCTACAAAGTGGGGATGAAATTCTTCTTCAAAATTGCCTCTAGGTCGAGCTCTAATGTGAAGATGGTGAAAAATGAAGGGAATCCCGTCTTTTGAACATTTAATTCATTAGGTGTCAGGCCTTCTTCGCATTCGCGAAGGGCCTAACGCCACCGCAAAGTGCAGCAGCCCAAGTGGCCTTAGCATTTGTGAGAAGCTCTACGCGTTCCCGAGCATGGGTTCGCGTTCTTGTAGAGTTACTGGCCAACTTCCCCAGAATCCCATAAACCTTTGCGTTCGCGAGAGGGTGGCAGGTGGCTGTGTTTGCGAAGAGTAATCCCCCTAGTGCTTCACGTTCGCGATCGGTTCCCCGTGTTCACGTAGAAGAAAACCACCCTAGCCCCAAGTTCCCCTTCGCGATTGCTTGAGTGCCTTCACGATCGCGAAGCACAATGCACCAAATAGTAGAAACCTCAGAAACTAGCAATTGCCTAATTCCAAAATCGATGCGTAGCCTATCCAAAACTCACCCGAGTCCCTCGGACTCCAAACTAAATATGCATACAAGTGTAATAAAATTATACAAACTTGCTCGTACAATCAAAATACCAAATAAAACCTAGAACTACTAATCGGACACCTAAATGAATGAAATTTTTAAGAAAACTCAAGATCATGTAAATTTATAATTAGACATCCGAATCACGTCAAATCAACTCCGTTTTGCAAGAAATTTTGCAAATAAGCCATGAATAGTGAATTGAACCTATGACAAGTTCCGGAATCAAAATTCGAACCCAGTTGAAACAAAGTCAAACTATGGTTCATACTTAGAATTCTTAAAACCTTCAAATTACTAGTTTTCAGCAAATCACGGCAAACCAAGTTAGGGACTTCAGAATTCGATTCCGATACGTCCAAGTACCAAATCATGATACGGACCCGCTGGGACCGTCCAAATACTAATTCTGATCCGTTTACACAAAATATTGATCGTCGTCAACTCAATTCATTTTTAAGGTTGAAATTTCACATTTTCTTCAACTTTTCACATAAAACTTCTCCGAAAAAAGATACAAACTGCGCACGTAAATCGAAAAAGGCTAAACAGAGCTATTTGAGGTCTTGGAACACAGAAAAAAGGGTATACTGAAAATGGCCTATCGGGTCATCACAAAAATCTGTATATGTTATTTAACTTTTATGATTCATTACTCATCAATATCTAAACTTAATTATGACCACCTGATTTCTTAAGCTAAGACACTATTATTACCCAACTATTATCATAATTGGCTACTCCTTAGGTAACAACTCAAAAGTAAATGCAAAAACATGATTGTCTTTAGGTTACAACTCAAACAATAAAAATTGCGTATAGTATATCTAAGGTTGGGAGATATCTCCTTTTATCTTATTCTCTTAATTAATTATTATTTATTCCTGCTAGCTAGCTGCATAAAAACCAATTACTAGATAGAAGTGTTGACAGTTGTCACAAACAATCAAGTCATTACTCCCTCTAGTCCACTTTAATTAATTTTTTGGTCTGCTTTTTTGTTGTCTGTAAGATTTGATTTTTTTAGATATCAAAAAGAAATTAACTTCTTTATTTTCAAAGTTGTCATTGGATTAAAGAGCCTAGGAATATTTGTTATATTTTCAATGAATAAATAAATGTTAATACGGTTTATTAAATAATGCTAAAAGATGAATTTATTAATATTCATGATAACATCCAAAAAATAATTAAAGTAGACCGGAGAGAGTACTTATTAAGAGATTTATCAAAAAAATAGTTGACTTTGACAAGTAATATATATGCCTTATCATTTTAATAAAGCCAACTAAGGTGCATTGACTCTCGTATTATCAATCCATTAATAGGATAAGATTTTTCAACTCCCAAATCAGCACATTACATGGAAACAATAGTAAAAACATTTTAAAGACGGCAAGTTTGAGAGTACTCCAAAGAATCTTTAAATAGCCAATATATTTTACTCTGAGTGCAAACTCGAAAACCACGAGAATTATCTCTAATATTCTTTAGTGTCAGCCATGGGAAAAAAAACCTAGCATGGGTCGTCAAAAGATTAAAATTGCCAAAATAGAGGTCAAGAATCATCTCCAAGTTACTTTCTCAAAATATCGTTCTGGTCTTTTCAAGAAAGCTAGTGAACTATGCGTACTTTGTGGGGTTGAAATAGCCATCGTAGTTTTCCACCTGCAAGAAAAGTTTTTTCATTTGGTCACCCTAATGTTGAGTCCATTATCGATAGGTTCCTCTCGAAAAATCATAATCCAATTTCTAATTCATCACTTCATCTTGTTGATGCACATCAAAATGCTAGTGTTCAAGAGCTCAATATGCAACTAACTCAAATTCTTTCTGAGCTTGAAGTTGAAAAGAAAAGAGGAGAATCACTTGATCAAATGAGGAAAGCTAGACAAAATCAATAATGGTGGGAAGCTCCTATAATGCAACTTGCTTTGCATGAACTTCAACAATTAAAGGATCCAATGGATTAAAAGTGAATGTGACGAATCAGGCAAGCAAGTTTATGGTTGAGACTGCTAATTCTTCTCCATCTTTTGGTGTTAATGGAAGTAGGATTTTTGACAACTATGATATCAAGCCAGCTCGAAAATTGGTTGCTTCAAATAATCTTCACAACCATAACTTTGGTTTTCAATCAGCTAGAAATTTTTAATTTTTTTCTGGTTCTCCCTTCTTTTGATCAATTAAAGCCAACGAGTACCTCACTAGCTGGCCTTAATTTGCTCTGAGTTTTTCAAGTTCTCATTCTGTGAACTTATTGCCTATAAGTTAAAATGGTTGCCCTTATAAATCAATATTTTATTAATAGCAAATACTCCTTACAATCCTTTTATATGCTATTATCATGGTATTATTTATTGGACTTTAAAAGCATTGGGCTTTAAAGTTTAAGAGTGTGAATTGGAAATGGTGGAAAATAAAATGGAGGGAAATGAAAATTTGAATGAAGTGAACTTTTGACTTTCACTTTGTCCTTCCTTGGTGAGGGACAACTACATTTGTATGCTTATATATATAATCACTTCTTAAAGCTCTTAAAAGGAATTGAAGAGAATGAACCCTCGCGTCATCGTCGTCGCTCGCTCGGCTTCGGGTTCGGGTTCAGGTTCGTGTTTGTCAAATGATCGATAAAATTATTTTTTGGACAAAATTTATTTAATTAATTATTTAATAATTAATTAAATGCCAGATCACTGCTGAAGATTCAGAAGGATAGTCTGGCCGCGGTCCTGGCGTAACTGTGGTAGGACCGCGCCAGAACCCTGCTGCAGATTCAGAGGGTCACTCTGGCCGCGGTCCTGGCGTAACCGCGACAGGCCACATAAACTTCTGAAAAAACACCTTTTCCAGAACAAACATCCCACCTCTTTCAATAATTGCCTATAAATTCTGAGGCATGGCTTCGTTTTTAAAACACCAAAAATATTACAGAACTTCCTTCTTTATGAAAATACTGCATTCTAATTCACAGTCTCTCTCTCTCAAATTTGTAAGTGTGATTTTGCTCCGTTCTTTGTGTTCGTTGGTATCCTGCAGTTTGTATAGCCACTGTTGCAGAAAGGTTTATTCCGTTTCATCCTAGAAGGATTTAATCCAATACCTTGGTAACGTGTGAGGGGGTTAAAACTCCTTAAGGACGCACAAGCAAATTATGGAATCGGAATATTTCTTATTCTTTACTGCTTTTTCAGTTTTTTTATTCTTTTAACAGTTTTTTAATTTTGTGTTTTAACACAGCAGCGCTCACAAGCTTAAGGAATTTTATACTAACATTTTTGTGTTGAAATACATATTATAAATTGTTATCTATATTTTGTATACTGGTATGGAGACTAAAGCTTTCGTGCTTTGTACTCCAATAATTGTTTTGTCTGGTTTAAAGCATATCAAAACTTTACAGGAATAATAAACGTACGGGTTTGAAGTATATAAAAACTTCACCATTGTTACGTGTCATATGTTTGGTTTGGTATTCAGTTTGAAGGTATCAAAACTTAACTGATTTAACAAATTTCTATTTTGTTTCCAACTCTACAGAAAAATGACGAATGAAAACCAAACTAATGGAAGTATTGCGGGAACGGGTGCTACTGTTATGAGTGTTGCTGCCTCGTCAAGTCGCTCAACTCTTGCTCATGCTATGGCACTAGCAGAAAAACCAGAAACGTTTTTCGGTATCGACTTCAAACGCTGGCAAATGAAGATGCTCTTCTATCTTACTACGGTGAGTTTGCAGCGATTCATCAAGGAGGATCCTCCGGTCCTGGCAGAAAACACTCCAGATGAAGAGCGATTTGTTGTAACTGAAGCATGGAAATATTCTGATTTCTTGTGCAAAAACTACATTTTAAGTTGCTTGGAAGATAGCCTGTACAATGTCTATAGTGTCATGGAAACTTCAAAAGCATTATGGAATGCACTTGAGAAAAAGTACAAGACGGAGGATGCCAGACTTAAGAAGTTCGTGGCTACAAAGTTTTTGTATTTCAAGAAGATTGACAATAGGTCGGTCATAACTCAAGTCCAAAAATTACAAGTTATTGTGCATGAACTCCTTGTTGAAGGTATGACCTGAATTAATAATTTTATTAATAAGATTTATCTTGTTATTAATTATGAATCTATTTTTGAAAGTATGGTCATAAATGAGGCCTTTCAAGTCGCCGCTTTCATTGAGAAATTACCTCCGTTGTGGAAAGATTTTAAGAACTATCTAAAATACAAGCGGAAGGAGATGACACTTGAAGACTTGATTGTGCATTTGAGTATAGAAGAAGACAACAAAAATACTGAAAAGAAGTCACGTGGGAACTCGACAATAATAAGGGCTAACACTGTTGAGGAGGCTCCACAAAACAAGAAGATAAAGAAGGCTTCTAGACCAAAGAATTACCCAAGCAAGAAAAAGTTCAAGGGTAATTGCCACAACTGTGAAAAATCTGGGCATAAGGCCGTAGATTGTCATGCACCAAAGAATGATAAGAAGAAGAAGAATCAAGCTATCATGGTTGAAAATGTTGAAGAAATGGAGGACTTGTGTGCCATGTTATCTGAATGCAACTTGGTAGGAAATCCTAAATAATGGTGGATAGATTCTGGAGCCACCCGCCATGTTTGTGCTAACAAGGAGTTATTTTCTTCCGATGCCCCCGCAGGACTTGACGAGACAATTTTCATGGGAAATTCGTCTACAGCGAAAATTGAAGGAGTTGGCAAGATTGCACTGAAGATGACATCCGGAAAAATAGTGACTCTAATAGTATTTTTGTGTCTACATCACTTCTTGTCATGAATGGATTCAAATGTATTTTTGTTTCTAATAGTATTGTACTAAGTAAGAATGATATGTATGTAGGAAAAGGTTACCTGAATGAGGGCCTTTTTAAGCTAAATGTAATAGCAGTTCCTATCAATAAAGTTAATGCTTCTTCTTACTTACTTGAGTCAAACACTTTATGGCATTCACGCTTAGGTCACGTCAACTTCAAAACATTGCGAAAGATGATAAATTTAGAAGTATTTCCAAAATTTGATTGCACTAATTTCAAATGTCAAATATGTGTGGAATAAAAGTATGCTAAGCATCCTTATAAGTCCGTTGAAAAGAATTCAAGACCTTTAGACTTAATTTACACAGATATTTGCGACATGAAGTCAATACCATCTCGCGGTGGGAAAAAGTATTTTATTACTTTTATTGACAATCGCACGAGATATTGCTATGTTTATTTACTTAATAGTAAAGATGAGGCAATTGATGCTTTCAAGCAATACAAGAGTAAAGTTGAAACACAACTAAACAAAAAGATCAAAATGATAAGAAGTGATAGCGGTGGCAAATATGAATCTCATTTTGAAGAAGTATGTTTGGAAAATGGCATTATTCACCAAACAACTGCCCCTTACTCTCCACAATCTAATGGAATAGCGGAGAGAAAGAATCAAATATTGAAAGAGATGATGAATGCGTTATTGGTAAGTTCTGGTTTACCACAGAACTTGTGGGGGGAAGCTATATTTATAGCTAACCGAATAATCAACCGTGTACCTCATAGTAAAACACAGTCTATTCTCTATGAAAAATGGAAAGGAAGGAAACCCAGCTTGAAATACTTCAAGGTGTGGGGGTGTTTAGCTAAGGTACAAGTTCTTAAACCTAAAAGGGTTAAGATAGGTCCAAAAACGGTTGATTATGTATTTATTGGATAGGTAACCAATAGTAAGGCATATCGTTTTCTGGTTCATAAGTTAGAAAATCGTGAGATTCATGTTAATACGATAATAGAATCAGATAATGCTGAATTCTTTGAAACTATTTATCCGTATAAAAAGGAAAGTAAAGTGACCTACCAAAAGTCAAAACGACATGCCTAATGAGGAAAATCCGAGAAGAAGTAAACGTCAATGGACATCTACTTCATTCGGTCCAGATTTCCTGCTAGAAAATAAGCCTCGTACCTTCAAGGAAGCAATGGCTTCTTTAGAAGCACAATATTGGAAAGAAGCTGTCAATAGTGAAATAGAATCCATATTGAGCAACCATACATGGTAATTGGTTGATCTTCCTCCAGGTAACAAAACATTGGGTTCTAAATAGATTTTCAAGAGGAAAATGAAAGACAATGGTACTATTGACAAATAAAAGGCAAGACTTGTTGTCAACGGATTTAGACAGTGAGAAGGTCTTGAATATTTTGACAAATACTCGTCGGTAACAAGAATTACATCCATTCGGATGCTAATAGAGTTAGCCGCCTTGTATGATCTTCAAATCCATCAAATGGATGTAAAAATAGCCTTCTTAAATGGTGATTTAGAGGAAGAAATTTACATAGACCAACCTAAAGGGTTTGTGGTACCAGGAAAAGAAAAGAAGGTGTATTGACTTGTTAAGTCCCTTTGTGGACTAAAACAAGCATCCAAGCAATGGCATGCAAAATTTGACCAAACAATGTTGTCAAATGGCTTTAAGATTAATGAATGTGATAAATGTGTTTACATTAAGAAGGTTCCAAATCATATAGTCATTTTTTGCTTATATGTTGATGATATGCTAATAATGAGCAAAGATATTGCCGACATTAAAGCTACTAAACATGTGCTTGCTAGTAAGTTTGATATGAAAGACTTAGGAGTTGCCGATGTAATTCTAGGAATTAAAATCCAGAGGACTCCTCAGGGTCTAGCTTTGTCTCAATCACATTACGTGAAAATGGTACTTGAAAAATTCAAACACTATGAATTTAAAAGTGCAAGAACTCCAATTGACTTAAATCATCATCTTATAAAGAATAAAGGTGAAAGTACGTCTCAATTGGAGTATGCTCGTGTGTTGGGAAGCTTAATGTACATCATGAACTGTACACGACCTGATATAGTTTGTGCTATAAGTAAACTTAGTCGATTCACAAGTAATCCAAACAAACATCACTGGGTGGAGATGAAACGAGTTCTGGGATATTTGGAATATACCCAAGACTACGCTTTGCACTACAATAAATATCCTGCGGTTATCGAAGGATATAGTGATGCAAATTGGATAACCGGCTCAACAGAAACAAAGTCCACAAGTGGATATGTTTTTACTGTTGGTGGAGGAGCAGTATCTTGGAAGTCTTCCAAACAGACGTGTATCGCTCGCTCTACAATGGAATCAGAGTTTATAGCTTTGGATAAAGCCGGAGAAGAAGCTGAATGGCTTCGAAATTTCTTAGAAGACATTTCATTCTGGCCAAAACCTTTGGCTCCTATTTGCATACATTGCGATAGTGAGGCTGCAATAGGA
This sequence comes from Nicotiana glauca, assembly GCA_026770625.1. Lineage (NCBI taxonomy): Eukaryota > Viridiplantae > Streptophyta > Magnoliopsida > Solanales > Solanaceae > Nicotiana > Nicotiana glauca. The sequence goes on from MU776866.1 coordinate 39,318, forward strand.
CGGGCAGGGAGCGTTATGTATAACGGAAAGTCTCGTCATATACGACGAAGACATAACACCGTTAGAAAACTACTTTCTAGTGGAATTATCACTATTGATTATGTAAGATCAAAGGATAATGTGGCGGATCCGCTTACAAAAGGCTTAACTAGAGAGGGAGTTGAGAAATCATCTAAGGGAATGGGACTATGGCCGAGGACAAGTCAACATGGCGGTAACTCTACCTAGAATTTTGGATGTTCCGAGATCTAGGTTCAAGGAGCTCAAACAAAGTTGTGATTGACCGGTTCAATATTGTCAAAGTAAAATCTTTGGTCCATTCTCGTGATAAAGACAATGTTCACTAACAAGGATAGAACTTTCCATGTTCTTTAATGATTACCTAAGTTTGATATGGTATTTATAAAATAGTGTCAATCTAAAGGATGACACGTTTAGGAATCACCTATGTAAGTGTGAAGTGGAAGCCGCTTCAATGAGAATTTTGTAAGGACAATTTTGTGCGCACTTATGAGACCAGGCGGTGTTCATGGCTGAAACGAACATAATAGAGAGAATCAAAAGACGGTTAAGGGTTGGTTGTGTGACATATGGTTGTCTAGGTATACATTAAAGTTCGACGGTTTAAAGATATTAAATCTACCAATTGACCGAGTATATCCGACATATGTTTACTACGGAAAGTTCAAAGGGAAACCTACTTATCCAGATGCAATTAATCCTTACATGCAAATCACACAGCTTTCATCTATGATCATTATTGTTACAGCCATTCGCATTCATGTGGGGATTGTTGGACTTTAAAAGTATTGGGCTTTAAAGTTTAAGAGTGTGAATTGGAAATGGTGGGAAATAAAATGGAGGGAAATGAAAATTTGAATGAAAATTTGAATGAAGTGAACTTTTGACTTGCACTTTGTTCCTCATTGATGAGGGACAACTACATTTGTGTATTTATATAGAATCACTTCTTAAAGCTCTTAAAAGGAGTTGAAGAGAATGAACCCTCGCGCCGTCGTCGTCGCTCGCTCGGCTCGGTTTCAGCTTCGACTTCGGCTTCGGCTTTGGCTTTGGATTTGGATTTGGATTTGTCAAATTATCGACTGAATATTCAGAAGGATAGTCTGGCCACGGTCCTGGCGTAACCGCGGTAGGACCGCGCCAGAACTCTGCTACTGATTCAGAGGGCCATTCTGACGTAACCACGGTAGGACTGCAGCTGGCCGCACAAACTTCTGAAAAGGCACCTTTTCCAGAACAAACATCACTCCTCTTCCAATAATTGCCTATAAATTCTGAGACATGGCTTTATTTTTAAAACACCAAAAATATTATAGAACTTATTTTTTCTGAAAATATTGCATTCTAATTCGCAGTCTCTCTCTCTCAAATTCGTAAGTGTGATTTTGTTCCGTTCTTTGTGTTCGTTGGTATCCTACAGTTTGTATTGCCACTGTTGCATGAAGATTTATTCCGTTTTATCCTGGGAGGATTTAATCCAGTATTTTGGCAACGTGTGAGGGTGTTAAAATTCCTTAACGACGCACAAGCAAATTGTGGACTCGGAATATTTCTTATTCTTTACTACTTTTTCAGTTTCTTTTATTCTTCTAACAGTTTTATAATTTTGTGTTTTAACACTGTAGCGCTCACATTATTCAGAACATTTATCAATAATTCTTACCTTGTAAAATGAATTATGTAGAAAGATGCAGAGGCGGATCCAGGATTCGAAGAAAATGGGTGTACTATTACAAAATGGTTGATCTAGAATTAATATTTGACGGATTCAACATTTAGGTTCTTACCAGAAATCCATTATCATTTAGAAGTTATAGGTTAAGATTAAAAAATTTCTTGTAATTCTAGCGATTTTTAATATATATATACCGATGCTCCAGAACAAAAATGTTAAAATCATTGAACCATGAAACTTCATCCACAACTATTAGTTTTAATTATACAAATTTTTCCGATGACAAAGGAGATCAAGAATTTTAATGTGTTAGATTTGGGGATGTTGAATGAATAAGCCAAATAAAAAAAGAAGGAAAAAGAAAATATACTTAATTAAAACACAAGAGGGGATCGACACTAGATATGCCTACAACCAAGATTTAAAACCTCTAATTTCACTTGTAAAGGTACACCCAATAATTATTGTGCTATAATACTATTGGAGCTTGGGTGCATACAGATGGCGAACTTGGTGTCTAACTTCTGCTTCTTCTTCATTGCGACTTGAATTGCCAAATGAAGAATGAAAAGAGTCATACTCGAAAAGCTTTTCTCTTTAATGGGACTAATGCGCGTGCAACTAGAGTAGTCAAGTCCCCGGATGTTGGTATTGAATATTACATGAGAAAAGAATTTTTTTACACAAATAGCCGGGTAATTTTTTTTTGCCGGTATACATAGACCCCATATATATATATATATATATATATATATATATATATATATATGCATGCAAGTGTATATTATATCCATCGACACAAGGAAGAAGATAGTAGAGATTATTAATGCAAAAACAACAGCTTCTTAGTTTCGTTATATATATAAAAAAAAAACATGACGCGCCACTTCTCTTAAACAAGGGAAAGGAAATTAGAAAGGTAAAACATGCTACTTATGAATTTATATTCAACTGTTAACATCATCAAAATCCATTGTCGAGCGGAAAGAAATTGAACGAAAACCCTAGAGTTTTTGAAAATAGAGAAAGAAAGAAGAGAGAATTATTCTGTCTAGAATGTTCTGCTGACTTGTTACAAAATATCCCAATATAAGTAAAAATAATAACAAAATGATAAAGGCTATATATATAAACTTGTGGGTTTGATAGGCTGATGGGTCAGGTAGTTGTTGCTTGTATTCGGCCTAGGATGTAGTGCCAGTGTTAACACCCCCATCAAACTGGAAGGTGAAAGCACACCAAGCTTGAAAAGAATACCATAGTGAGGCTGTCTAGGTAAGGCTTTAGTCATGATGTCAGCAAGCTGGGGAGAACTGGAAACAAATTGCAAAGAAATAACGCCAGAATTCAGACATACACGTACATAATGACGATTAAGTTTCTATGTGTTTAGTACATTCATGGAAGACAGGGTTCATAGCTATGTGTAAGGCAGCTTGACTGTCACAGTGAATGTGAATATGACTGCAAATGGGCACACCAAGATCACCCAAAAGTTGAACTAACCAAGAAACTTCAGTAACAGTCTTCCTCAAGGCCATGTACTCATCTTTAGCTGAAGACAAGGACATAGTAGGTTGCTTCTTGCTTTTCCATGAAATAGGACTGCCACCAAGAATGATATAGAAACCAGATATAGGTTTTTGAGAGACAACACAGCAGAAACAAACTAATCAGAGCCAGAATAACCAAGAAGAGAAAAATCAAAATTGTTAGAAAGTAGAATACCCTGGGCTAGATCATTCAAAAGATAACTCAGGACATGTAACGCAGCCTGTATGTGTGGCACTTGACGATCCTGAAGAAATTGGCTCAAGTTCTGAAAAGAAAAGGAAATATGTAGCCTGCTGTGTTGTAAGAAGTTAGTTTTTCCTATTAATCTTATGTAGGTGTTGGGATCAAGCGGTGGCTCTCCCATGTCCAACACCAATTTGGAGGAAGGGTCCAAAGGAGTGAGAACATGAGTGAAATGCTGGCAATTAAACTCAGCAATCATATCAGTGGCATAATTTTGCTGAGTCATAAGGTAGCCTTGAGGATGTTGGAAAACTTCTAACCCCAAAAAATCGTGTAGCGTACCCAAATCCTTGATCTTGAATTGAGAGTCTAAGAAGGACTTTAAGGAGTTCAGTTCAGAGACATCATCCCCAGTTAAGAGGATGTCATCCACATATACATCAAGAACAACCAGAGAACTAAAGGTTGATTTGGTTAAGAGAGAATAATCATTAAGACAGGAAATGTAGCCTCTAGAGAGCAAGGCTTCAAACAGTATTGAAAACCACTATCTGGAAGCATGCCGGAGGCCATAAAAGAACATTTTAATCTGCAAACAATTGTGAAGAAGTGGAAGAAAAAGAGATGTCAAGGCCAGGAGGAACCTTCATGTAGACCTCCTCACTTAGGTCACCATGGAGAAAAGTAGTGTTATATCAAGTTGAGAAATAGTCCAACCTCTCTTGATAGCCAAGGACAATAGGCATTTAATAGTGGTCAATTTGACCACAAGGGAGAAAGTTTTAGTTAAATCAATGCCTTCCCTTTGAGCATCACCCCTAATAACCAGTCGTGCCTTATACCTTTCAACAGAACCATCAGACCTTTGTTTTATCTTATAGACCCACCTAGAAGGAACGTATTTCTTGTTAGGTGGTAGAGGAACAATGTACCAGGTCTGATTTGCTTCAAGAGTCCTAAATTATTGTAGCATAGCCTCCTGCCATGCAGGGTTTGATGTTGTCTGCTAGTAAAACTAAGTCTCATTCATATGAGGGTCACTAGGAGCAACCATGCAGGAATCAAGGGGAGGAGCGGGAAGTAAAGTAGAATTGCAAACATAGTCATTCAGGTAGGTAGGTTTTGTAACTGTTCTAAGTGATTTACTGAGACGAGGAGAAATATAAGAAGGAGAAGGAATGTTAGAGGGGAATTAGAATCAGTAAAACTGGGAGAAGGAAATTTGGAGATAACATAACTGAGAGGAGGAGGGGAAGGTAATAAAGGAGACATAGGAGAAAGATCTTCAGAAGCAGAAGGAGATGTAAATGCTTTATGGATAGACAGGGAATTACTCTAGTGTAAATGCCCAGGTTACTCTAGTGTAATCATCCACTAAAGTCAGAAAATAACTGAAGGGTCCCAAAAAGTCAATGTGAAAGCTATCATGAAAAGGTAACCTATGTTGTCTAGCCATTGGGCAGATTGGACAAATGAAAGATTATTTAGAAAAGACTTTGTAAGACAAATAAGAAATAGATCTCATTTTATGAAAAGGTATATGACCTAATCTTTGATGCCAAAACAAGTCCATTTTATAAGTGGTGAATATTTGATTACAAGCAGAATCTAGCAATTGAAGGTTGATTGAAACAAGAAGTAAATGAACTTGGCTTATTACAAGATACTGAACTAGGTTGTACTGTAGAGGCAAGAAGAGAAGATGGAAATAGATCAGCATTTAGATGTAGATAGTTCAACAACCTTACTAATTTCCAGTGACCTCTGCAGAGAAGGACCCTATAAAAGACAATTGGTTTTGGTAAGTACTGCTATACAATCCAACTGTATGATAAGTTAATGAATAGAAATTAAATTGAACTGGAAAGAAGGTAAAGGAAGAACATTGACCAATATTATATCATGTGTAAAATGTCATGATCTAGTTGACATAACTTTTACTTTATAACCATTGGGTAAAGTTACAAGGATGGTTTTAGGTAAAGGTGTGAGATTTTGAAGTAGATGTTTGTGTGAAGTCATATGGTTAGTGGCTCATGAATCCAAAATCCAAGGTTGTATACCTAGATGTGAAGATGAACATAAATGAGAAAAAGGAAAATCAGTAGCATAAACACTAAACAAACCTGCAAAATGAGCAAAGCCAGAGTCTTCCGTGGAGGAAACACCATAAGACATCCCAATACAGAGTTGAACTTGCTGAAACATTCTCAGGAGATCTTGATATTGCTCCTTGGTGAAACCATGAGCTGAATTATTAGAGGAGGTAGCATAAGAACAAGAAGAAGACATATGGAACTTTAGTCTGGACACAAGATGCCGATTTCTTGTTCTTGGCAAACTTAAAATTAGTGGGTGTGACGACACAGATAGTCGTCTCATGAGTTACCGCTTCGTTTCCCCCATTTTTGCTTCTTCATATTTTTTTACTCATGTTTTTAGGTATCGGGTTGGTTGGATTGAATTCGGATTGGTTTTGGTGACGTTTGAGACACTCAGTCTCTTATAAGAAGGCTTAAGTTGGAAAACGTCAACTGGATGTTGACTTATGTGTTATAAGGCTCGGATGTGAGTTTTAATGGTTTGGTTAGCTTCAGTAGGTGATTTGGGACTTAGGAATGTGATCAGAATGGGTTTTGGAGGTTTGGAGAAGATTTAGGCTTGAATTGGCAAAGTTGATATTTTGGCAATTTCCGGTTGGTAGGCGAGATATTGACATAGGGGTTGGAATGGAATTCCGAGAGTAGCAGTAGCTTCTATCTGTCATTTGGGTGTGTGAGCAAAATTTTAGCTTATTCGGACGTGGTTTTGTTGAATATTTTATCAAAAGTGAAGTTCGAAAGTTTTTAGAAAAATTAGGCTTGAATCCGAGGTGTTTTGATTGATTTGATGTTGTTTGAAGTGTTTTGATGATTTGAACAAGTTTGAATAAGGTATTAGGATATGTTTGTGCTTTTGGTTAAGGTCCTGAGGGGCCGAGGGGTAATTTCGGGTGGTTAACGGAGAGGTTGAGGTGTTATTGCAGCCGTTGAGATTGTTGCTTCTCGTGTTTATGCACCTGCAGTTTGAGGAACGCAGATGAGGCATTGCACGTGCGGAAAGGGAGCCGCAAAGCGGATTTGAGAGGAGGATTCAAGAACCGCAGATGCAGTGGATTGACCGCACCTGCAAAATGTGGAAAGTTGACTACAGAGCGGTATTTCGCATGTTAAGTGATTTCTGCAGATGCGGAGGTGAGACCAAATATGCAGTATCGCAGAAGCGGTTACAGTGACGCAGATGCGAAACAACTGGGCAGAAGAATTAAAAGGAGTCCTTCGCGAATTTTGGGTTATTTCACCATTTTTTACTTCGGCCTTGGAGCTTTTTGGGTGATTTGGGAGAGGAATTTTAAGGGAAATTCATTGAGGTAAGGATTATGGACCTAAAACTCATTCCTATGCTTTTATTTCATGGATTAGAGCTAGAATTTATGAAAATTAAGGGTGAAATTTGGGGAAAGCTATTGTTTAGGATTGGAGACCTATGGTTGAGGTTTTGATGGGCCATTTGAGGTCGGATTTCTAAGTTTTTTGTACGTATGAACTCGTGGGAAGATAAGGAATCTATTGGTGTAAAAATTTCTAAATTTTGAGTTGTGTGCCCAGGGGTCGGGTATTGTAATTTCGGGATTTGTGCCCTTTATTGATTGTTTTCGCTTGGGCTTTGTTTCCTTAGAATATTTTGATGCCTTCGTTTAGATTTTTGATAGATTCGATGAGCGTGGAGGCTGATTTGAGGGGCAAAGGGGTCGCGAGCTAGAGATTTAGCCGGTTCGAGGTGAGTAATGATTGTAAATGATGTTCTGAGGGTTTGAAACCTCGAATTGCACATCGTATTGCTATATTGAGGTGAGGCACACGATTGATGATGAGCGCGGGGTCGTGCACTATTAGGTATTGTTACTTGGTCTATTTCGACTGATGATTTTACCGCATATTTGATTGAAAACTAATTGCTATCATCATTATTTCGGTTGAATACCATATTTGGGCCTAGTGCCAACTATTTGAACCCTTTGGGGCTTTTTATTGATATTTACTCACTGTTTTAACTTATTACTTGAACTCAATCATGTTATTTTACATTACTTTCATACTCCGCCATGTTTACTCAGTTTTAAGACTTAAATGATGCTTGGGCTGAGAAACACTATTTTACTATTGGCCGAGGGGCTTGTGAGGATTTTTGACTGAGTAAGGCCGAGGGCCTATATTGCGAGGAAACACTGATACTGATTTGAGGTCGAGGGCTTGAGATATGTACACCACGAGGTGACTTGATTGATATGAGGCTGAGGGACTAGTTTGGATGCCACGAGATAGCTATTAATTGAGCTTGGGCCGTAAGGGGCACCTCTAGGAGTCTTCACACCCTAGTGAGCATGGGTACCCATTGTGATGTGAGATTGAGCCCGAGTGGCTGTTACTGTGCTAAGATGTTGCCTGAGGAGCGGATTGTTGAAACTGTTGCCCGATGGGCAAACCTTTATGTGTTTACTTTTCCTTAATTTCCTATTAATTATCTGGTAAACTGTTGACAAAGATATTTCATGAAATTATGTCCGAGTTAAAGGATTTTTACTTGTCTTCCACTGACTTACTGTTTTTAAACGGCTTTACTGCTTCATTATAGAATGCCTTTTGCCTTACATGTTTTCTTACTTTCAGTCATTATTTATATTTGTTCCTCACTTAGTTGGAGTACTCAATTTACTCCATGCACTCTGTATGAAGATTTAGGCGTAGCTGGTTCCGCTCCCGAGTGTTGATTCCTCCAGCTTTAGGCGGGCATTCGGAGTACACAAGGTTGCTGCCTGGCATCCCCAGTCCCCTGTTTCTCCTCCTTTATCATTTCTATTTTGTATCAAATAGTTGTTCTAGTTTTCAGACTTAGCAGACTTATGTTATTATTTATAGACGCTTATGACTAATGGCACCTCTATTAGGGCTGTGTTTGGGTGGTACTTCCATATTATTATGATATTATCTGCTACTTAGAATTATTAAACTATGTTTTAGACTGCTTTCTTGTTAATTAACTGTTAAACTTCGAATTGGGATTAGTTAGTTGGCCTTGTCTTCACGAAAGGTGCCATCACGACTGGGTTCGGGTTTAGGGTCGTCACAAGTTAGTATTAGAGCCTAGGTTACATAGGTCTCACGAGTCATGAGCAGGTTTAGTAGAGTCTCGTAGATCGGTACAGAGATGTCTCTATTTATCCATGCGAGGCTGCAGAACCATTAGGAAAATTCATATTCTTGAAATTCTTGTCGTGTGAACTTGTTTATCCGAGTACTTAACTTCTGTTATTCTATTCTCTCATAGATGGTGAGGAAACGCCCTACCGTATAGGGTGGACGACCACCAGTGCCACTGGCTGTAGCCACCAGAGATTGCGGATGCGGTCGTGGTCGTGGTAGAGGCAGAGCAGCGATGGCAGCACCTGTAGATCCAATAGTCGCCCCAGTTCAGGACCATGTTCCAGCTACGGATGCTCCAGCACCACCAGCTCAGGCACCAGCTGTGCCTATTGTGATTCTGGGTCTTCAGGAGGCCTTGGCTCAGATCTTATCAGTTTGCACTGGCCTAACTCAGGAGGTTTCATCCACTACAACTGCAGCTACTTCTGAGGCTAGGGGAGGCAGTCAGACTCTCGCCGCTCGCACACCTGAGCAAGTCATGCAGGGACTTCAGACACCGGGGGCTCATCCAGCCCAGCCGATTGCAATTGCTCGGGACTATGTAGTTCTTGCTATGCTAGAGGACGAGCAGTGTAGGTTATAGAGATTTGGTAGGCTTCAGCCTCTGACCTTCAGTGGTGTAGAGGGCGAGGATGCCTACGGCTTTTTGGACAAATGTCAGAGGATGCTTCGTACCTCGCGTATTCTGGGGACCAGCGGGGTCGCTTTCACTACCTATTAGTTTTTAGGACCTGCTTTCACTTGGTGGGAGGTTTTTGAGAGGTGTAGGTCTGTTGGTGCAACATCCCTTTCCTGGCAACAGTTCTCCATTCTCTTTCTGGAGAAGTATGTGCCGCAGTCTTGTAGAGAGGAGCTGTGTAGGCAGTTTGAGTGGTTGCGTCAGGGGGATATGACTATGTTGCAGTATGAGTTGAGGTTCTCAAAGTTGGCTCATCATGCCATCTGGTTGGTCCCGACAGATAGAGAAAGGATCAGGAGGTCTGTTGATGGTCTTATTTATCAGCTCTGTATTCTCATGATCAGGGAGAGGGTGAATGGTGCTACATTCGAGGAGGTTGTGGATATTGACTAAGAGATTAAGTTTGTTTGTCTCTAGGAGCGAGAGGAGAGGGAGGCCAAGAGGACTTGAGGATCTGGTAGTTACAGCGATGCTTTGTCGAGGGGTCACTTTCAGCACAGCGAGGCCGTCCATTTAGGCCTACTCAACCAGCACGCCCAGGTTATTGTGGGGCATCATCGGGTCATAGTTCTCACTATTCACATCATGACCAGTCATCACTTAGTGCGCTTCCAGCTCAGAGTTCATCCCGTGCTCCCTCAGTTCAGGGTTCTTCTATGCTGAGTGCATCTGCTACTCACTCCGGTGCGAGGGGTTCCCTTCAGTCCTCTTCTCCAACACCTGTGAGTTGTTATGAGTGTGGCAAGATGGGTCACATGTAGAGGCAGTGTCCTCGTCATTTTGCTAGTTCATCCCAGCAGAGGGGTCAGTCATCGACTTCAGCACCAGTTGCTTCACTACCACCCGCCTAGCCATCTAGGGGTGGAGATCAGTTAACCAGGGGTTGTCCCAAAGGGGGAGGTCGATCACGGAGCAGTCAGGCCTATTTCTATACCCTCCCAGGTAGGCCCGATGCTATTGCTTCAGATGCTATTATTACATGTAATGTTTGAGTCTACCACAGAGACGCCTCTGTGTTATTTGATCCTTGTTCTACCTTTTCCTATGTGTCATTATACTTTGCTCAGTATTTGAGTACGCCCCGTGAGTTTCTTACTTTACTTGTTCATATATCTATCCCGGTGGGCGATACTGTTGTTGTAGACTGTGTGTACCGGTTGTGTGTGGTGACTATTGCGGGTCTGGAGAACTGAGTTGATCTTTTATTATTGAGTATGGTAGATTTTGATGTTATTTTGGGCATGGATTGGCTATCTTCGTGTCGTGCTATTTTGGACTGTCATGCTAAGACAGTCACATTAGCCATACCAGGTGTGCCACGAATCGAGTGGCGAGGTGTGACTGATTATGTTCCTAGCAGAGTGATCTCTTTCTTGAAGGCCCAATGTATGGTTGGGAAAGGTTGTCTTTCGTATCTTGCCCTTGTGAGGGATGTTGGAGCTGAGACTTCTAGTATTGATTCATTCCAGTTATGAGGGACTTCCCTGATATATTTACTGCAGACCTGTCGGGCATGCCACCGGACAGGGATATTAATTTTGGTATTGACCTGGTGCCGGGCACTCAGCCCATTTCTACTCCGTCGTATCGTATGACACCAGCGAAGTTGAAGGAGTTAAAGGAGAAACTTTAGGAACTCCTTGATAAAGGGTTCATTCGGCTTAGTGTGTCACCTTAGGGTGCGCCGCATCTATTTGTGAAGAAGAAGGATCGTACAATGAGAATGTGCATTGATTATAGGCAATTAAACAAGGTAACAATTAAGAACAAGTATCATTTGCCTCGCATAGATGATTTATTCGACCAGCTTTACCGAGCGAGGGTGTTCTCCGAGATTGATCTCCATTCCGGTTATCACTAGTTAAAGATCTGGGATTCAGATATTCTTAAGACGGCTTTCAGGACCATATATGGTTATTATAAGTTCCTAGTTATGTCTTTTGGGTTGACCAATGCCCCAACAGCGTTGATGTATTTGATGAACAGCGTGTTCTGACCTTATCTCAACTCATTTGTCATAGTCTTCATTGGTTATATTCTAGTATATTCACGTAGTCAAGAGGAGCACGCAGAACATTTAAAGGCTGTGTTGCAGAGATTGAAAGAGGAGAAGATTTATGTAAAGTTCTCCAAGTATGAGTTCTGGTTTAATTCAGTGGCATTCTTGGGACATGTGGTGTCCAGTGAGGGCATTCAGGTTGACCCAAAGAAGATAGAGGCGGTTCAGATTTGGCCGAGACCGTCATCAGCTACAGAGATTCGCAATTTTCTTGGTTTGGCAGGCTATTATCACTGATTTGTTCGGGGATTCTCATCTATCGCATCGCCTTTGACCAAGTTGACTTAGAAGGGTGCTTCATTTTTATGTTTAGATGAGTGTGAGGAGAGCTTTCAGAAGCTCAAGACAACATTGACACAACTCCAGTGTTGGTATTGCCATCAGCTTTAGGTTCATATATAGTGTATTGTGATCCTTTAAGAGTAGGTATTGATTGTGTGTTGATGTAGAAGGGTAGAGTTATTGCTTATGCTTCTCTTCAGTTGAAGCCCCATGAGAATAACTACCCCGTTCATGATTTGGAATTGGCTGCCATAGTTCACGCGTTAAAGATTTGGAGGCAGTACTTGTATGGCGTATCTTGTGAGGTGTTCATCGATCATCACAGTCTTCAGCATTTGTTCAAGCAAAAGGACCCTAATTTGAGGCAGCGGAGATAGTTAGAGTTGCTTAAGGATTATGATATCACTATATTGTACCATCCGGGGAAGGCCAATGCGATGGCCGATGCTTTGAGCTGAAAGGCAGTGAGTATGTGGAGTTTGGCATATATTCCAGTTAGGGAGAGACCTATTGTAGTTGATGTTTAGGCCTTGTCCAATGGTTTCGTGAGGTTGGATATTTCTGAGCCCAGTCGGGTATTGGCTTGTTTGGTTTCTCGGTCTTCTTTATATGATCGCATCAGAGAGCACCAATATGATGATCCGCATTTGCTTGTCCTTAGGGATAGAGTTCAGCATGATGATGCCATGTATATGACCATTGGTGATGATGGAGTGTTGATGATTCATGGCCGGGTATGTGTGCCCAATATGGATGGGCTTCGGGAGTTGATTCTGGATGAGGCCCATAGCTCGCAGAATTCCATTCATTCGGGTGCCGCGAAGATGTACCAGGATTTAAGGCAGCACTATTGGTGGACGAGAATGAAAAAAGACATTGTAGGATTTGTAGCTTAGTGTCTCAATTGTCAGCAGGTGAAATATGAGCATCAGAGACCGGGGGGCTTGCTCCAATGGATCGATATTCTAGAGTAGAAGTGGGAGAGGATCACTATAGACTTTGTTGTAGGACTTCCAAGAACTTTGAAGAAGTATGATGCTATTTGGGTGATTGTGGATCGACTGACCAAGTCCGCGCACTTCATTCCTATCTGTACTACCTATCCTTCAAAACGGTTGGCAGAGATCTATATCCGGGAGATTGTTCGTTTGTATGGTATCCCCATTTCCATCATTTTAGATAGGGGCACTTAGTTTAAATTGCACTTTTGAAGGTTTGTGCAGCGAAAGTTGGGTACTCAGATTGAATTGAGCATAACTTTTCATCCTTAGATAGACGGGCAGTTCGAGCGTACTATTCAGATATTGGAAGATATGTTGCATGCTTGTGTCATTGATTTTGGAGGGTCATGGGATCAATTTCTACCGCTCTCAAAATTTGCTTATAACAACAGCTACCAGTCGAGTATTCAGATGGCTCCATATGAGGCTTTGTATGGAAGGCAGTGTAGATCTCCAGTTGGTTGGTCCGAGCCCCGTGAGGCTAGGCTATTGGGGACAGATTTGGTACAGAATGCTTTGGAGAAGGTAAAGGTGATTCAGGAGAGGCTCCGTACAGCATAGTCGAGGCAAAAGAGTTATGTTGACAGGAAGGTTCGAGATGTGTCCTACATGGTTGGTGAGAAGGTGTTGTTGAAGGTTTCTCCCATAAAGGGTGTCATGAGATTTTGGAAGAAATGGAAGTTGAGTCCGTGATTCATTGGACCATTTGAGGTACTTCAAAGGATTGGGGAGATGGCTAATGAGCTTGCCTTGCTACCTAGATTGTCGAGTGTGCATCCAGTGTTCCATGTTTCTATGCTCCTAAAGTATATCGGAGATCTGTCTCATGTTCTGGATTTCAGCACGGTTCAATTGGAGGGTGATTTGACTTATGATGTGGAGCTAGTAGCTTTTTTGGAGAGTCAGGTTCGGAAGTTGAGATCAAAAGATATAGCTTTGGTGAAAGTGCAGTGGAGAGGTTAGCCCGTGGAGGAGGCTACCTGGTAGGCTGAGCGAGAGATGCGTAGCAGATGTCCTCACCTGTTTGAGGCTTTAGGTATGTTTCTTGACTCGTTCTAGGACGAATGTTTATTCAAGTTGGGAAGGATGTGATGACCCGGCAAGTCGTCTCATGAGTTACCGCTCTGTTTCCCCTATTTCTGCTTCTTTATGTTTTGTTTATCCGTGTTTTGAGGTATCGGGTTGGTCAGATTGAATCCGGATAGGTTTTGGTAAAGTTTGAGACAGTTAGTCTCTTTTAAGAAGGCTTAAGTTGGAAAAAGTCAACTGAATGTTGACTTATGTGTTAGAGGGCTCAAATGTGAGTTCCAATGGTTCGGCTAGCTTTGGGAGGTGATTTGGGACTTAGGATTGTGATTGGAATTGGTTTTGGAGGTTTGAAAAAGATTTAGGCTTTAATTGTCGAAGTTGATATTTTGGCAATTTCCGATTATTAGGCGAGATTTTTGATATATGGGTCAGAATGAAATTTCGAGAGTTTCAGTAGCTTCATTGTGTCATTTGAGATGTGTGTGCAAAATTTCAGGTTATTCGAATGTGGTTTGGTGGGGTTTTTTTTTTATAAAAAGCGGAATTTGAAAGTTTTTAGAAAACTTAGGCTTGAATCCGAGGTGTTTTGGTTGATTTGATGTTGTTTGAAGTGTTTAATGATTGGAACAAGTTTGAATAAGGTATTAGGATATGTTTGTGCTTTTGGTTGAGGTCCGGGGGGGCCTCGGGGTGATTTTGGGTGGTTAACGAAGAGGTTGAGGTGTTATTGCAGCTGCTGAGATTGCTGCTTTTGGTGTTTTTGCACCTGCGGTTTGGGGACCACAGGTGCGGCGCCGCATGTGTGGAAAGGGAGTAACAAAAGCGGATTTGAGAGTAAGAGTCAATAATCGCAGATGCGGTGGATTGACCGCACCTGCGAAGGTGCAAATGCGGAGAGTTGACCGCAAGTGCGGTATTTTGCTCGTTAAGTGATTTTCGCAGATGCAGAGATGAGACCGCATATGCGGTATCGCAGAAGCGGCTATGGTTCCGCAGATGCGGAACAACTGGGCAAAAGAATTCAAAGGAGTCTTTCGCGAATTTTGGGTTATTTCACCATTGTTGACTTCGGCCGTGGAGCTTTTTGGGCGATTTGAGAGAGGGATTTCAAGGGAAATTCATCAAGGTAAGGATTTTGGATCTAAAACTCATTCCTATGCTATTATTTCATGGATTAGAGCAAGAATTTATGGAAATTAAGGGTGATATTTGGGGAAAGCTAGGGTTTAGGATTGGAGACATATGATTGAGGTTTTGATGGGCCATTTGAGGTCGGATTTCTGAGTTTTTCATATGTATGAACTCATGGGAAGATAGTGAATCTATTGATGCTAAAATTTCTGAATTTTTAGTCAGGTCCTGGGGGTCGGGTTTTGGTAATTTCGGGATATGTGCCCTTTACTGATTGTTTTCGCTTGGGCTTTGTTCCGTTAGCATATTTGGACGCCCTCGTTATGATTTTGGATAGATTCGACGTGTGTCAAGGCCGATTCGAGGGGAAAAGGCATCGCGAGCTAGAGATTTAGCTTGTTCGAGGTGAGTAATAATTGTAAATGATGTTTTGAGGGTTTGAAACACCGGAACATCGTAATGCTCTATTGAGGTGAGGCACACGCTTGATGACGAGCGTGGGGTCGTGCACTATTGGGGATTGTGACTTGGTTCGTCCCGACTAATGATTTTACCATGTATTTGATAGAAAACTAATTGCTATCATCATTATTTGGGTTGAATGTCATATTTGGGCCTAGTGCCAATTATTTGAACCCTTCAGGGCTTTTTATTAGTATTTCTTCATTGTTTTGACTTATTACTTGAACTCAGTCATGTTACTTTTTACTGCTTTAATACTCAGCCATGTTTACTCAGTTTTAAGATTTAAATGATATTTTAAATGATGTTTGGGCTGAGAAACACTATTTTACTATTAGCCGAGGGGCTTGTGAGGATTTTGACTGAGTAAGGCCGAGGGCCTATGTTGCGAGGAAACACTGATACTGATTTGAGGCTGAGGGCCTGAGATATCTACTCCACGATGTGTCTTGATTGATATGAAGCCGAGGGCCTAGATTCGATGCCACGAGATGGCTTGTTATTGAGCTTGGACCATAAGGGGCCACTCCAAGAGTCTGCACAACCCCACTGAGCGTGGATACACATTGTGATGTGAGATTGAGCCCGAGGGGCTGTTGCTGTGCTAAGATGTTGCCCGAGGGGCAAATTGTTGAAATTGTTGCCCGAGAGTCGAACATTTATGTGTTTACTTTTACTTAATTGCCTATTACTTATATGTTAAACTATTGGAAAAGATCTTTCATGAAATTATGTCCGAGTTAAGGGATTTTTATTTGTCTTCCACTGACTTACTGTTTTTAAACGATTTTACTGCTTCATTATAGAATGCCTTGTGCCTTACATGTTTTCTTACTTTCAGTTATTATTTATATCTGTTACTCATTGAGTTGGAGTACTCACTTTACTCCCTGCACCCTTTGTGCAGATTCAGGCATAGCTGGTTCTGCTCCCGAGTACTAATTTCTCTAGCTTCAGGCGGGCATTTAGAGTACACGAGGTAGCCGCCTGGCTTCCGCAGTCCCGTGTTTCTCCCCATTTATCATTTCCATTTTGTATCAAATAGTTGTTCTAGTTTTCAGACTTAGCAGACTTGTGTTATTTCTTATAGATGCTCATGACTAGTGACACCCTGGTTAGGGCTGTGTTTGGGTGGTACTTCCGCATTATTATGATATTATCTGCTACTTAGAATTATTAAACTATGTTTTAGATTGCTTTCTTGTTAATTAACTGTTAAACTTTGAATTGGGATTAGTTAGCTGGCCTTATATTCACGAGAAGCGCCATCACGACTGGGTTCGGATTTAGGATCGTGATTGCAGGAAATCCATTCACCATATAACATTTGTCCACATTATGTCCAATTTTCTTGCAATACTTGCAATGCACGGAAGTCACATTCCTTTTGGAGTCAAATGTGACTGTCTGAGTGAAGTTCCTGTTGTTATTGTTGAAAGAAGTAGGAGAGGCTAGAAAATATGCATAATCACCAGAAAAACTAGGAGCTTGTGGTGCTACTTGGCTCTCATCTTGTTGTAGGATAAAATAGATTTTACTTATGGGTGGTAAGGAATTCATCATCATGATGGTGCTTTTGACAGTAGGATAAGATTCATTTAATCCATTGAGGAATTGAAACAACTGTTGATCTTCTATGAACTTGGGACGAGGCCCATATGAATAGGTATGTCCCACATAAGATGAATTCATCTCATCCCAAAGTGTTCTAAGTTTAGTAAAGTAGTTAGCTATGTGAGAAGAACCTTGCACATTTGTACTTATATGTCTTTGAATTTGAAGATAATTTGGCCATTGCACTGCCCAAACCTCTCATTAATATCTTTCCAGACCTATTTAGCAGTTTTAAGATACATTACACTAGTGGCAATTTCTCTAAACACAGAGTTTATGATCCAGGACTTGACCATATTATTACATCTTTCCCAATAGGGATAATATGGTGAGTCCGTGGTAGGTTGGGATATTCTCCCATCTAGGATCCCTAGTTTATTCTTGGCAGATAAGGAAGTGAGCATGCTACTTCTCCAAAGAACCAAACACGTACCATTAAAAGGTATTGAAACCAATTGACTACCAGGATTATCAGAAAGGTGGGCATACAGAGGGTGAGAGGGATCTAAAGATAAAGGCACAAAACCTCCAGAGTTGAAGATTGTGGTATTATCTACACTGTCATGAATGCTACCCATGATAGTAGACTTAGTCAAATTATACGATCACTAGAGATTGAAAGAACAACAATTTCTACACACATGGCATACAAATACAGAATGTTCCTCAGACATGGAGAGAAATAAGTTGTGAAGTTGTAGATAGGAAGAATGTTACCAGCATTTTGAGCGAAATTTGAAAAACCATAGGATGACACTTGAATAAAGCAGAAAATGTTGATAAACACTAGATTCCAACAACACAACACTAGGAGAGTCGACATCAAAACTAAAATTGTAGAAAATATAAATTTTTCTTCGAGGAATTCATGTCTTAGACGAAAACCCCAATTTCAGCAAACTAAACGAAAAAGATGAAAACTCCGATCAATAGTAACATCTGACTGAAGGTGGGGATGAGATGATACCGCAACCAATTCTCTAAAGATAGAGAGAGAAAGAAGAGAGCATTATTTTATCTAGAATGTTATGTCGACTTATTACAAAACATCCAAATATAACTAAAAACAATAGCAAAATGATAAAGGGAAACTTTTGGGCTCGATGGGCTAAACCAATGGGTCGTGCAATTGTTGCTTGTATTGGCCCTAGACTGTAGTGCCAGTTTTAGCATCAACTAATCATAATAATCCCTTCAGAACGGGCCATCTCCCAAGTGGTTGAATTGGTAAGGAACAATTGTAGACAATAGTCGATAACGCCCTGATTCAAGAACTGATCCACATCTCCAAATCTAGCAAAATAATTATTATTCATAGTTGAAGTAGTTGGCAATTCATCAACTCACATTGTTAATTTGTATTGTGGCAATATAGATGCGGGGTGAGTTGTGGGAGATAGAGATTGCACGAGTGAAGTTGCGGTTCAGTTTCCAAAAGGAAGTCATAAGTTCTAAACAACATAAGAAATTGCAGAAGTTCTAAAGAATGCTAAAACTATTTTGTATCGCCTGAGACAGTGTATATTACAGAAGATACATTATGTATTAAACTGCGGGTTTTAGCTAGTACTAAGTACAAAAATCGCATGGTTTATGTTTCCAACCTTAAAATCCAATTTCTAAAATTACATTAAAAATAAAACTACTGAAAATTTGAATTTCTTTAATTTGCATTGAAGAAATAAAAAAATTTCAGATTTAATTATAAAATTACATTGAAGAAATAGAACTACTCGAAAGTCAATTTTCTAAAATTTGGAGATATAAAAGAGCTTCCGACTCTATTCGGAACCCTAGATTCATAACATCAGATGTGAAACTATCAAGTTCAAATTTCTAAAAAGTATTCAAAAGTAGGTAAATTTACAAAAGAAATACGAATATAACTTCAATAGTGACCCAGAAAACGGACCACCCGATACTATTTGCAAAGATTGGAGAGAAGTCAACACAACTCATGCACTTCTAGTCATGCATTCGTTAATCACTATGCAAAGAATCACCAAGACAATGGTCAGATTTTTAGATACAAATTTGACACCAAATTCAATAGCTTTGACCAAAATCCTATATATAAGTTTAAAAATTCCACTAACATATTTACAAAATTTAAATTCAAGTTGCAGTTACTGTTTAATAAAAAAATAGACTTTTAGTTAAAGCTAGAATTTAGAATAATCATGTTACTGATAATCGAAAAATAAATAGAGAAAAGGATGTGCAAGTATTCGAATATGAAAGCTGGTAAATCAGAGTATATTTCAAAAGTCACTTGTCCTTTCACTGATCACATATTTCTCCTTTTATAGGTCTCTTTGGAGAATCTTTGAAAATGTACGTTACACCTAAGTCGTAATGAGGCTATTATGGATATTTAATGACATTAAATGTTGCGTTACATAATTATTACATTGAATACAAATATTCCTTAACGGCTCTGGTATTTATTTCCCTTGAAATATCGTATCTTTATCTTCTTATTTGACAATGTTCGTTTTCCTTCTCGCATCTCATACGTAATTACGCTCAAATAGGGACGGGGCTTCCGAGCCTCTTATCTCGTACCTCCTTTTTTATCCTGTATCTCTTTTTCTCCCTTTTGTCTCGCACCTCTTTTTATCTTTTTGCCTCGTATCTCTTTTTACCCGCACCAGTCTATAAATCTTTGACCAATTATAACTTTTTGATAGTTTCACGTGTCATGCCTTATCATTATTCATTTATGTATATATTTTTGCCAATCCAGATACTTCTCCCACTTTCCATTTATTCATCAGTATGAATACTTGGGAAGTAGATTTCATAAAAGGAGAATTTTTGTCACCATTAATACTCTGATAAAGTTGACTCTTCAACTGTCACTTCCTTTTAATGCACTAGACACGTGTCGTTTCTTCATTGGTTGCACTGTCTCGCAGAACCTGTTTAGGATTTCTTTTCGGCTTCACTTTTCACGAAGTATCAGTTATCATTATTACGGTTCCTTCATCATCGTACTTTTTTCAAATAGTATAAATGTAACCTCTCTTTTTGTCTTGTTCCTCATAAATTGAATTGAACACTTTTGTCTTTCGAATTATCTTCATTATTCCCTGCTTTAATTCAACTCTTGCATCCATGGCTTCATCAAATCCTAACCCTAGGAAAACTCCCATTCTAGATAGTTTTCCTAATGCTCCTATAAGGCATAGAAGAGGAGGCAGATTATACAATTTAAGCTCTACTCGTGGTAGCACTTCAACGCCTACTTATGGTTCTGGTCCTTCTTCTGGAACCGGGGGTTCGCACTCTCAAAGGGGTTCCTCTCGGAGTAAGGATTCTTCTGAGCCACTGCATGAACCCTTGGTGGAAGAAATTATTCCCACAGATTTTTCTTTTCATCATGATAAAGAATCTTTAAAAACTCAAGTTGCTTCACTAGATCGTGCTGATCCTTATCCCACCCTGATCACAAGTTCTTTAGCGCCCGTAGTTTGGAAGGAGTGTCATTGGGCTGAAGATTTCTCCATTATTATTCCTAACCCAAATCAAAGAATCACCTCTTATATTATAGGCTATTCATTTGTTTATACCTACCCATTTACTTTATGGTTCAAACCATCCATCGACCCGGTCATTTTAGACCTTTGTCGCTTCTTCGATGTTTTCTTGGGTTAAATTGGACCAATAGTACGGCGAGTTGTTGCCTACTTGAGTCATCTTGATAGTAAGGCCAACATAGAATTTACTTTACCCCACTTAATTCACCTTTATTTTCCTAGGTTATTCCGAAATGGCATATTTGGTTTAGTTGGCAGGAGTGAAAGAGTCTTGGTGAATCCTGAAGACGATAAAGACCGTGGCTGGTAATGCTCGATATGTTGCTGCCCCTACCGTGGGTTTAGTCGGTGAAAAAAACATCCGCTTCCCGGAGAAGTGGAATTTTGCATGCGAGTATTAAATATCCCTATGCCTTTTTATTTTCAACCTTACCTATTTTTTACTATCGTGCTTCTTTTTCAGAAACCATTGGTATTATTGAATCTGTATCCAATATCCGTGGTTGGGTATAAAAACATTTGAAAGTTTCACCAATGGAAGGTAGGACGTGGAACCCTTTCTAGTCGCTACAGTTGGAAATCTACTCATGGTAAGAGTTTGTGTTTTTTACCTTAAGTATTTCCACTGTCTTGGCTTTTTTAACCTTCCTTTTCTTTGGTTTTGCTACTCGAGGAGTTACTTTTGAGGGTGTCTTGGCATCTCGTGGGCAAGACATATTCCTAGGATCGAATCAAGACATTTCAGCTTCCCCGAGGTCCGAGAAAAGAAAATCGGTCCTTGAAGATGATTCTGAAAGAGAGGGTGAGGGCTTTCTGGTAACTAGACCACGAGCCAGGAGATGAATTGTTTCTGATGATGAGATCAATGCCTCTCCTGAACTGCCCCTTTCTGAACCTATTGTTGTTCCAGTAATCATTCCTGATGATGACGTTTCTCCTCCGTCTGATACTGTTAACTCTATAAACCAGCTTTTTATCAGTGGTTTTAGTAGTGGTACTTTAGGTCCGGTTTTAGATGAGCTTCCCTTGTTTTCCTCTACCGTTCCTGTGATTGTTTCTCTGCCTCCCTCATCTATTACTTCTATTCCTTTTTCTACTGCCCCTTTTCTGACAATCACTCCTCCCATAGTTCATCACATAAAAGTGGGTTCCTTAATTAGGAGTTCCACTATGAGGAGTGTTACCATTGAAGTTCCTGCTAATAGCAGTCTTTTGATGAAATATGGGCAAGCCGACACATGGCTCGAACCTTTGATCGGCCCTATTGAGAAAGCAAAACGTGAGAGTCATAGTAATATCTCCTGAACGACATTGTTCATGCTAGTTTGAAGGTATTCCCTAACCTCTTGTTTTATCAAGATTTTTTTTATTTAAGAATTTTAACCTTATATCTTTCACATGAACAGGTCAACCTCATTGGTACCGAGCTTATGAATCGAGTTCCTCTTTTAGAGAAACTGGCTCGTAACCTGGAGAAAACTGCTCATGATGTAGAAGAAGCTGCTCGTGGCTCTCAATTGGAGGCCAACAATTGGAAAGGCCAGTATGAAAGTTCACTGATTGATATGGACATTTTGGAGAAGATAAAAAGTTCCCTAGAGAAACAAGTTCAAACTCTTACCTCTGAATTGGCAACGACCAAGGCTACTTCAGATCAATCTAATAGAGAAAAATAGTTTTGTGAGGAGCAATTATCCCTGGTTGCTGATGAAAATAAAGCTCTAAAAGCTTTGTTGGCTCAGAAGGAAATATATGCAGAAGAGGTGGCACAAGAGCTTTCTCGAGTGCAAGAAGAATTGCGAGCCTCTGAAGATAAAGTTCATGCTTTGGAAAATTCTCTCACCTCATTGCAGTCATCTCATGATTCTATTTTGCTTAAGAATGAGAAGCTCAAGAATGAAGTTACAGCCTGGGAGAAGGATTATGAACTTCTCGAGGAATCCACCAACATTGAAGTGAGTTGGACCTTTCTCAAGACCCGCCGTGACACTTTGGTAGAGGTGAGACAGGAAGATTTTAACCGTGAATCTGAATTGGCTAAGGTAAATGAAGCCATTGAGAGAGCACAACAGCCACCGCATTTTTCATCTCCTGAAACTAGTCTTCCCGTAGTTGAAAAGCTTTTGGTTGAGGTTCCTTCAAATGAAACTTCTTTAGTTGAGACTGCTTTGGTTGGAGCTCCCATAGATGAAGTTCTTGTATCTGAAGTCCCCGTGTTTGTTGTACCTGAGGTTCATGTGTCTGCTGTACCTCAAGTTCCTGTGTCTGATGAGATCACTACGAGTGTTGCACTTCTCTTAAGTTCTTCCGCACCTATTGCCATTAGTCAAGTTGAGGTCCTGTCCATGGATGTTGCCAGTACCATGACTGAAGATCAACTCTTAGTTGTTGATGATGCAAGTGCAATTGAGCCCGTAAATGATCCCTCTTCAGTTCTTTTACCTTAAAAGGTTTTGTTTTTTGTAATTTGAGGTTTCCCCTTTTTAAAGCTGCCCCTCTGGAAATCTATGCTCAAAGTTTTTGGTTTCTTATGATAACTTTTTTTAATTGAACTCCTAACTTAGAATTTTTAAGATTTTAAGTCCCTAAGCTTTGCTTAAGGGGTTGTTTTGATTTGATGGTCAAGTTTTATACTTGGTTTTTAATATTAAGAAGTTCGTTTTTTCAAACTCCCACCTGTACTATTCATGCCTCTTATTTTTTTAAGGACTTAAATAATAGATTGGATTTTTATTTTCTGAAAATGCTTTCATTATCCTCACGATTAAATGACATGAGTCTTATAAAAGAGGGCCCTTTTATATATTGACACTTGATGAGACGACGTCTCAACTTCATAATGGTGTTTTATACGATACAAGAAATAGGAACATACATATTTATCTGAAATAACTTGAACAAGTTTTTATTCCTAAACTTTGACAAGTTGTAAATCATTCCTTACGTGTATTAGAATTACATCTATAACTATTTTTCTTATAACAGATTCATAAAAAATAGAACAATAGATACAGGGTTTTTTTTCTTATAACCCGTTTTAGTATACAGTCTTCACCCTAACTCTGTATGAAGTATCTTCACCCTAACTTTTTATGAAGTATAGTGGGTTTCCCTTGGCTCCAAAACATTAGGAAGGGTTTGAGAGGTGACTCCATTGTTCTCATGGGAAAGAATACTATGACGAAATGCCATGGCTTATTGGCTTCCACTTTGCACTTGACTTCTTTTAGGCTTGATTTTACTCCATCTTATTTGCCTTTTATATACACATGATTGTATATTCTATATAGTCCCCCAAGTGTTTGAGTGTTGAAGTATGAAGCATCGAGCACTTGATAGTTTTCTTCATCTGGTTCCTTTCCTGAAAAGGAAATACGTACGGAACTCGGGTGTATGATTATAGATGAAGACTGCTTTACCCGTGTATGTTTCTATTAGAATTATTGTAACCCTAGGCCTGGAATTTTAGTGTATTCCATTTTGCCTTACAGGTCGTGATTCATCATTTAGTACGGTTAAGCGTTTTGCCTATCATTTAAAATTGTTAGTCAAAATTTTTAATAATTCAAAAAAAATAAAATCTAACATAATGATACCTGACCATGTGTTTTTCCTCAGAAGTAATATCTCTTTAAATGAACAACACTCCCGTGTGAGGGAAGTATTTTTCCGTCCATTGTCTCTAACTCATATGCTAATTTCCCTACAATATCATGAATTCTATAGGGCCCTTCCCAAGTTTGACTTAGTTTACCAGCGTTGGCTACCTTTGTAGATTGAAAGACCTTTTTAAGCATGAAGTCCCCAATTTTGAAGTATCACAAATGGGCTTTCCTGTTGTAATATCATTCGATCACTTGCTTTTGTGCGGCCATTCTTATTAACGCAACCTCTCTCCTGCCTTCTAACAGATCTAAATTGACCCGCATCTCTTCATCATTAGATTCATGTGTTTCTTATGACACCCTCGTGCTTGGCTCCCCTATTTCAACTGGTATAAGTGCCTGAGCCCCATAAACCAAAGAAAATGGGGTCTCACCTGTGCTTGTTTTCGTGGTTGTACGATATGCCCACAGGACTCCAAGTAATACTTCAGGCCAGTCACCCTTTTGATTCCTCCAATCATTTCTTTAAATTATTGATGATAACTTTGTTTGTCGATTCCGCTTGTCCATTCCCTACTAGATGATATGGTGTTGATGTTATCCTTTTTATTTGCCAACTTTGAAGAAATTCCGTGACCTGATCTCTGATAAATTATGGACCATTGTCACATACAATTTCTTTTGGTACACCAAACCGACAAATGATATTACGCCAAATGAAATACTTGACTTCCTTTTCCCGTACCTGTTTAAATGCTCATGCTTCTACCCGTTTAGTAAAATAGTTAGTAAGTACGAATATAAATTTTACCTGTCCTTTAGCTTGAGTCAATGGTCCTACTATGTCCATCCCCCATTTCATAAACGGCCACGGTGCAATAACCGGATGTAACAACCCGGCAGGTCTGTGCATATTATTACCGTATCTCTGGTATTTATCGCATTTAACTACAAAGCTCGTTGCTTCTTCTTCCATTTTGGGCCAGTAATACCCTACCCTGATCAAAGTTCTTACTAGTGACCTTCCTCCTGCGTGGTTTCCACAATGTCCTTCATGTATTTCTCTTATTACATATTCCGTTAGAGAAGATCCAAGGCATCTTGCTAAGGGGCCACTAAACAACTTTCGATAAAGGTTCCCTTGTTTTAAACAGTAACGAGCTGCCTTTTTACAAAGTGCATGTGCTTTTGTCTTGTCATCACGCACGGTACCATATTGTAAAAAACCTACGATTTCATTTCTCCAATCCCAAGTTAGATTATTAAAATTTACCTCATTCTTATTAGGTTCGAGAACTGAGTGAAATAAATGTATAACTGAGGCATTGGCATCTTTTGTTATATCAGCTGCGGATGCAAGGTTCGCTAAGGCATCAGCTTCGACATTATCATCCCTTGGTATTTGGATTACCTTCCAAGACTGGAACTATTTTATCAGTTCCCTTACCTTTTCCAAGTATTGCTAAATCCTTGCCTCCCTGGCTGTGTAAGTCCCCAGCATTTGATTAACCACGAATTGAGAATCACTTTTGATTACCACCTGGCCTATCCCAAGTTCTCGTGCCAATTCCAGACCTGCAATCACAGCTTCATACTCTGCTTCATTATTAGTTACGGAGTGACACTTACTAGCTTGCCTAATAGTTTCTCCCATGGGTGGTACTAAAACAATTCCTAACCCTGCACCTTTAATGTTAGACGATCCATCATAAATAAAGTCCATACTTCTGGATTTGCTCCATTAAGTACCTGAACTTCTTTTTCAGCTTCTAATTGCATCCCTTGGCTAAAATCAGCCACGAAATCTGTCAGTACTTGGGATTTTATTGCTGTTCT
Source organism: Nicotiana glauca (assembly GCA_026770625.1). Lineage (NCBI taxonomy): Eukaryota > Viridiplantae > Streptophyta > Magnoliopsida > Solanales > Solanaceae > Nicotiana > Nicotiana glauca. Next base: position 65,231 of record MU776866.1, read on the forward strand.
ATTTAGATATGTGATTTCATACTCATTTAATTCTATAGCCCATTTAGCTAATCTTCCTGACAATTCATGTTTATGCAGTATATTACGTAAGGGGAATGCAGTTACTACAGCAATTGGGTGACACTGGAAATATGGTCTCAATTTTCTAGATGCCATGATTAAAGCTAGTGCTAATTTCTCTAATTGAGGATACCGTGTCTCTTCATCTAACAAAGATTTACTAACATAATAAATAGGAGATTGTTTACCTTGTTCTTCCCGAACCAAAATAGCACTTACCGCAACTTTTGAAACAGCAAGGTAGATGAAAAGCCTTTCACCAGCCTTAGGTTTTGCTAACAGTGGTGGATTTGCCAAATATGTCTTCAAGTTTCTAAGTGCTTGTTGACAGTCTTCATTCCATTCAAAGTGATCTTGCTTTTTAAGGGCTGAGAAAAACTTGAAACACTTTTCTAAGGATTTTGAGATGAATCTTACCAAGGCTGCGATCCTCCCTGTCAGTCTTTGAACTTCTTTTTTATTTGTAAGTACATCGGGAATTTCCTCAATAGCTTTAATTTGGCTGGGTTCACTTCAATATCATGGTTAGAAACAAGAAAACCCAAAAAAATTCCTGATGCCACACCAAATGCACATTTTTCTGGGTTCAATTTCGTATTATATTTTCGCAAAATTCTAAATGCTTCAGATAAATGAGATATATGATCCTCTGAATGTTGAGTCTTAACTAACATGTCATCTATATAAACTTCTATGGTTTTACCTAAATGCTCTTGAAACATTTGAGTAACTGACCTCTGATATGTTGCACTAGCGTTTTTAAGACCAAAGGACATTACTTTATAACAATAAGACCCCCTGTCCGTTATAAGAGATGTTTTTTCCTCATCTTCTGGATCCATTTTGATTTGGTTATAACCTGAGTATGCATCTAAAAAACTTAATAGTTCATGTCCTGCAGTAGCATCAATTAACTGATCTATATGCGGTAAAGGAAAAGAATCTTTCGGACAGGCTTTATTAAGATCTGTGTAATCCACACAAACACGCAATCTATTCTTTTTAGGAACCACAACAGTGTTAGACAACCAGTTATGATACTTTACCTCATGAATTGATCCTATTTTGAGCAATTTTTGAACCTCTTCTTGAATCACCTGATTCTTGAAAGCCCCTTGCTTTCTTTTCTTTTGCTTGACTGGGGGATATAATGGGTCTTCATTCAATTTATGAGTCATGACCTCCGGTGGTATCCCTGTCATGTCGGAATGGGACCAAGCAAAACAATCTGCGTTAGCTTTTAAAAATTCGATTAACTTACGTTTTACCTCTGGGCTGAGATTTGCTCTTATATACACTTTCCTCTCGGGCTAGTGTATAAATAAAACCACAGCATGTAACTCTTCGATCGTTGTTTTAATGTTCTCGTTTTCCTCTGGTTCTTGAATAGTGTCAGGCCTTGAATCCACATCTGTTTTTCCTTGTTCAGTCAAGGTTGGCTTTATACCCTCCTCAACTGAATCCTGTAATTGCTATTTGACTTCACCTTGAACAGTTGAATCTGCGATGGAGTTAATACTCCTGGATGTTTGTTGATCACCTCTAATTTGAAAAATCCCCCATGGTAATGGGAATTTAATAACTTGATATAAATTTGATGGTACGGCATCCATATCATGGATCCATGGTCTTCCCAGGATCATATTATAAGCCATTTCCATATCTAAAATCTGGAACTTAGTATCTTTGACAACACCTTCTGCAAATGTGGTAAGAATTGCTTCGCCTTTGGTTATGACATTAGAGTTGTCAAACCATGACAAGGTGTGCGCTTTTTGAACCAACTTTTCCTCACCTTGCATCTTGCGTAACACTCTTATCAAAATAATATTCACCGAACTGCCTGGATCAGTCAAAACATATTTTACATTAGTATCATGTACGAGTAACGATATTACCGGTGCGTCCTTATGTGGAGTTAGGAGGCCTTCTGCATCTACATCACTGAATGTGATATTCTCCTCTTCCAGCATGTGTCTTAACCGTTTTCCATGAGTGATTGTCATTTTGGATATTATATTGGTTGCAGTGTATAAGACACAATTGATATCTTCTCTTCCACTTATAACATTGACTGTCCGTTTAGGTGAGGGCGGCTTCAGAGGCTCCTGTCTATTTTTCATATATGCTTGTTTACCTTTCTCACTGAATAACTCAGTGAGGTATCCCTGCTTTAACAACTGATCCACCTGGTTTTTTAAAAATCTGCAATCTGCAGTTTTGTGTTCGTGATCATTATGGAATTCACACCAATGATCGGGGTTTCGCCTATTTGGGTTTGATCTCATCTCCTTCGGCCACCGTACCTTATCTCCCATGCCTCTTAAAATAGCCATGAGCTCGGAAGTAGTTACATTAAAATTGTAATCGCCGAACCTTGCTTTCAAGCTCCCATCATCATCCCGCTGCCCACGTGTACCTCGATCATTGTTGAACCTTGATGAGGATCCTGATTCCCTATGTTTGGGTTTATGATCGTACCTTTCTTGTTTTGACATTGAGTCTTTACCCGTGGCCCCATATAAGGATCGTACCTGTTTTTACAGGATCTCCTTTCATTGTCTACACGCCTTGAACTTGTTTTTTCATCTGTTTTAGGCCGCAAGATGATATCTTCCTCGATCCTCATCTTTGTGTTGTACCTGTTGTAAACGTCGTTCCACGTTCTTGCTGGGAATTCTCGAAGGCTTTCTTTGAGTCTCCTCATGGCTTCTGAACTTTTCTCATTCAGATTACTAGCAAATGCTATGGCTGCCCAGTTGTCAGGTACTCGCGGTAACATCATTCTTTCCCATTGAAATCTATCTACAAATTCTCTCAGTTACTCGGAATTTCCCTGCTTGATTTTGAAGATGTCCTCCATCCTCTTTTCAGCTTTTTGAACTTTCGAATGTGCTTTAATAAACAAATCTGCAAGCTCAGCAAAAGAATTTATAGAATTTTCAGGTAAAAGAGAATACCAGGTTAAAGCTCCTTTGGTGAATGTTTCACCAAATTTTTTGACCAGGACCGATTCAATTTCTTGCTTAGTCAAGTCATTCCCCTTGACTCCTGTGGTAAATGCATGGCGTGGTCTCGTAGATCTTTTGTTCCATCGTACTTTGAAATATCAGAAATTTTAAATTTCTTCGAAATTGGGAGGAGGGCGGCACTAGGTTTCCATGGTTGTTGAGAATATTTGTTTATGTCTACTCCTTTGATCACAGGCGGTACCCCAAGTATTTGTTCTATGCGTTCATTTTGCTTCTTAAGATGTTTCTGCACGGTTAGTACGAGATTTTGTAAATCAGAATTAACTGGATTAACTGGGTCTCCTTCTTGCATTTCAGTAGGAGTTCCACCACTGGCTGAATTAACCAGTCCAGAACAGGGGTTCTCTAAAGTATTATTGTTTAGGGTTGGTATGGGAGGAGCAACAGGTAACTGGTTAACGAAGGCTTGAAGAGCTTTACTGACTTGAGAAGCAATTATTTTTTGCAATGCCTCATTCATATCTTCAACATTGTCGAGTTGATCATGTCCATTTGCATGAGATCCATCAGAAGTGCCTTCATGAGATCATTGTGGGGAGCCTCGTGGAGAACCTCGTGGAGAATCTCCTTGAAGTTGTTTGATTGTTTGAATTTCTAGAAGTCCTTGGGTGTTGTCGTTATTGTTAGACATGATTGATATGAACTAGAAAATCAAGTAGAAATATAGTTGATTATTAGATTTCCGATAATAGAACCAAATAGGCTTTTAGTGAAAGCTAGAATTTAGAAGAATCGGGTTACTGATAATCGAAAACTAAATAGAGAAAAGGATTTGCAATTATTCGAATATGAAAGCTGGTAAATCAGAGTATATTTCAATAGCCATTTATCCTTCACTGATTACATATTTCTCCTTTTATAGGTCTCTTTGGAGAATCTTGAAAAATGTACGTTTCACCTAAGTCATAATGAGGCTATTATGAATATTTAATGACATTAAATGCTGCATTACATAACCATTATATTGAATACAAATATTCCTTAACGGCTCCTGTATTTATTTCCCTTGAAATGTTGTATCTTTATCTTCTTATTTGACATGTTCGTTTTCCTTCTCGCATCTCGTACGTAATTATGCCCAAATAGGGACAGGGCTTCCGAGCCTCTTATCTCGTACCTCCTTTTTGATCCCGTATCTCTTTTTCTCCCTTTTGTCTCGCACCTCTTTTTATCTTTTTGCCTCGTATCTCTTTTTAACCCGCACCAGTCTATAATTCTTTGACCAATTATAACCTTTTGATAGTTCCAAATGTCATGCCTTATCATTATTCATTTATGTATCGGAACCAATTTGTTTAACCAAAAAATAGACTTTTAGTCGAAGTTAGAATTTAGAAGAATCGGATTACTGATAATCTAAAAATAAATAAAGAAAAGGATTTGCAAGTATTTGAATATGAAAGCTGGTAAATCAGAGAATATTTCAATAGTCACTTGTCCTTCCACTGATTACATATTTCTCCTTTTATAAGTCTCGTTGGAGAATCTTTGAAAATGTACGTTATACCTAAATCATAATGAGGCTATTATGGATATTTAATGACATTAAAATACTGCATTACATAATCATTACATTGAATACAAATATTCCTTAACGGCTCCGGTATTTATTTCCCTTAAAATGCTGTATCATTATCTTCTTATTTGACCAGGTTCGTTTTTCTTATCGCACCTCGTACGTAATTACGCTCAAATAGGGACGGGACTTCCGAACCTCTTATCTCGTACCTCCTTTTTAATCCTATATCTCTTTTTCTCCCTTTTGTCTCACACCTCTTTTTATCTTTTTGCCTCGTATCCCTTTTTACCCGCACCAGTCTATAATTCTTGACCAATTATAACCTTTTGATAGTTCCACGTGTCATGCCTTACCATTATTCATTTATGTATATATTTTCCCCCAATATAGGTATAGTGCTTGACTTGGAAGTTTCCTTCCTACAATACAGGAACAAATAACATTCACAAATCTTGGATACGGCTATGTGAATCACTTTAGATTATTCATGTTAAATCCGATTATTCTGGTAATCATCAGAACCATGGCTGAAAATACAAGCCCCAAAAACATGAAAAAGAAAAGTACTAAGATTCAAAACAAAAAGTGACAAACATTGTATGAGTACAAATAGAGATGAGACAATTAAACCAAAATGTTAGTTTTATCAACTACTTGCGAGGACGAGTATCTTCAGGGCCACCAACACCAGTGGCAACTTTGGCTACGTCAACAGCAGTGGCTTCGGGTTTCTTCATCGCATACATAGTGCCGCACCAAATAACGCCCGTGATTGCAAAACCAACAAGTGCCATTGTCGTAATGCTATAAGGCAACCGTCCTCTTTGATGTAGTACAGTACCTACAGTGACAGAATCCAAGATTTAAATATAATAGATTCAAGATTTTGAGTTCTTGTTAAGGACCATAAGTTAAAAAAATATTTTTGTTAGAGCCAATGACACTTTCTCCTTTTAGTTCCATACCTAATTAAACTTCGGGAATCTCGATTAAATTTAAGATGGGTTTAACCCACGTTTGATCGGGATAAAATCGCAATATCTATAGCAGGTTGGATAACAATGTCGAGATAACTAATCCTAGAATAATTGTTTTCCAACCAAACAACCCCTTCCAGTGACACACACAAACATATATATAAAATGAGTTAAATTAAATCGCTCGTAACACTCTAGGTACCTGGATTGTGGCCTGGTGGTCTCTTAGAGGCCTCAACTCCAGCAGTTTTCACTTCCTCAGGACTCATCTTGGTTGTATCCGCCATTTTTCTCCATTCTTCATTTCCTGCCATTTTCCTTTTATTGCTTTGTTTTCTGATCTCTCTCTGGTTTATGAGAGTTCTCTAGTGTTGCAGGTTTGTTTTTTTGGGGGTTGTTCTGTGAAATAGGGTTTTCACTATGCATGGTTTTATTAGGGCGGTGGGAAAGTTTTTGGGAAGGGGGATGGAACGTTCAATGGTGACACCTGGTTATAAAATAGAAATAAGAGTAATGTAGAATAAACATGTGTCCAATTCTAGTGTTTGGCTGATGACTCCTGAATTTTTGTCTTCTGTTTTCAATTTCTTTATTTGTTGGAGTATTTCCTATTCTTGCTTACTAGTGTTAGAACCCGTGCGCGATGCGCGGATAATTTGACGGAATAGTTATCTTATAAAATTATGATCTAATATATTATATTATTTTAATAAATAATAGTTGTACTAATTTATTATTTAATGTAGTATACATAAATATAATAAAATTTATACAAAATAGAAGGATACAAAGCATTATAGCAAGTACTTAGTACGATACGTTTACGAATATAATTTTTTATTAATTTGTCAATTGGCTTAATACTTTGATATTACTTCTCTTCTGGTAGAACATACGTATATATTTTCTTATTCTGAAAATATATATTTTTATACTCATGTTATACTGTTTAAAATTCTTCAATTGTCTAAATTTATCAATAATTTTCTTCAGTATTATTTATTTATATTTTATTTATTAATTAATTTAAAATATAAATATTATAAAATTATCTTTATCCACCTCATTTCTACTATAATATTTTTTTAATTTTTTCATTTTATATTTACTGAAAATTTATATAATATTATTTTTTTATTAAATTATAATTTTAAATTCATCAAAGGTACAAAGAGATAAGCCTTTTATTATTTTAAAAAAATATACTAATATTTTTAATAATTAATAAAATATGTTATATATATAATATATTATCTTATGTTTAATATCCTAATAGTTTCTTTATATTTTTATTTTTTTCATTATGAAATTATGATTTATATTTATTAACTAAATTTTTCTACATGAAAAATTTAATTAGTATATGTATTTTTACGATATCATTTGTTTTTTTTAGTATTCTTCATTTATGTATATGTTTATTGGTTATCTAATTATATTATCCATTGCTTAGTATTGTTAAATTGACATATGAATTATTAATAAATTACCAATTTAGTATGATAACTACTCCCATATATGTATACACACACACTACTACTATTACTACTACTATATTAGGAAGAAATTACTCTTAAATTAGAATTGGTATTTTTTTTATTGTAAAATAATTTTAAAACTTCAATTTGAATGAGTAGAAAATATTTATATATTTTTTAATTGATAATTATAAGATATGTATATTTATTAATTCAAGTAGTGTAACCAATTAATTTAAAATTTAAAATTTAAAAAAAAAAATTAGTTAGAAAAGTAGTATATTTTGTCTTAACAATGCTACCTGGCTTTTTGTGGTTAAGACACTTGTCTAAATTTATCAATAATTTTCTTGAGTGTTATTTTTTTATATTTTGTTTATTAATTAATTCAGAATATAAATATTATAAAATTATCTTTATCCACCTTTTTTCGTACATTCATTTCTATCATAATATTTGGTTAGTTTTCTCATTTTATATTTACTGAAAATTTAAATAATACTATTATTTTTTACTAAATTACAATTTTGAATTTAATCAAAAGTATAAAGAGATAAGACTTTTATTATATTTATAAAAACGTACTAATATTTTTAATAATTAATAAAATATGTTTTATATAATATATTATTTTATGTATAATATCCTAATAGTTTCTTTATATTATTATTTTTTTCATTATGAAATTAAGAGTTCTATTTATTAACTAAATTTTTCTATATGAGAAATTTAATTAGTATATGTATTTTTAAGATATCATTTGCTTTATTATTTTTTTTCGTATTCTTCATTTATAACTATTTGTTTATTATGATTTTAGTTATGTGTATACTAAATTTTCCTATCTATATATATATATATATATATATATATATATATATATATAGAGAGAGAGAGAGAGAGAGAGAGAGAGAGAGAGAGAAAGAGAGAGAATATTTGAATGAGTAGAATATTTTTTGTATTTTCGCTTTTAATTGATAATTATAAGATATTTATATTTATTAATTCAAGTAGTGTAGTAAAATTTAGAATTCAAAAAAAAATAGTTAAAAAAGTAGTTTATTTTGTATTAACAATGCACTTTGCTTTTTGTGGTTAAGACACTTATCTTAGTGTAGTGCTTTTGCTTCTCCTATTCTATATAGATAAATTATTTTTTTTCATTATGAAATTAAGAGTTCTATTTATTAACTAAATTTTCCTATATGAGAAATTTAATTAGTATATGTATTTTTAAGATATCATTTGCTTTATTATTTTTTTTTTTAGTATTCTTCATTTATGACTATTTCTTTATTATGATTTTAGTTATGTGTATACTAAATTTTCATATATATTTGTTTCTTAGTCCAATTTGAATGAGTAGAATATTTTTGTATTTTTGCTTTTAATTGATAATTATAAGATATTTAGATTTATTAATTCAAGTAGTGTAGTAAAATTTAGAATTCAAAAAATATAGTTAAAAAAGTAGTTTATTGTGTCTTAACAATGCCACTTGGCTTTTTGTGGTTAAGACACTTGTCTTAATATAGTGCTTTTGCTTCTCCTATTCTATATAGATAGATTGGATATTCGCTTGGTAAGGCAAAAAAGTTTTTAAAAATAATAATAATTTTGATATTTTTCAAGGTTCGGGTTAATTTAGTAGTGAAATATTTCTTAACCAATTGAATTCATTATTTATATTTTATAAAATACATATATTATAAAATATAAAAGCAGTCAACTATTTGAATTAATTCTTCCAACTTCTTCGAAAGAAATTTTTCATGAAAATAGGAAAGTATTGCTTGCTTGATTTTTGAGCTGAATCTATTTTGCTTTTCAAGCATCATGAAATTATTGTGGGCTTGACTCAGTATTTAGTGTTGAGATTAAAGGTTGGTGAATGAGAAATGAAGGAAAGAGATGCGAAGCAAAACTGAGTTCCCTTATATTTTGGAAAAAGCAATTGTTGTGGAAAGAAAGGCGAATGTGCTTTTATTAATAAAGCACTTCTTTTAATGTTAAATGGTTTGGAAAGAAGTTAAGTCTCGCGTCGTTCGCTCGGTAGGCTGCGACTTCGACTTCAACTTCAGTCAGCGATTGATTGATTAATCTTTTTGGATAAAATTCTTTCAATAACTCGGAAGAACCCAGGACCCGCGCACGCGACACTATGTGGTCTGTTTCTTTTCCCGGATTATTTTAAGTTCTTTTCCCTTAATATTTTAAACGTTCATAACTGTTCCAACAACCATGGTTGTTCCTAAAAGGTTGCAAATTTTCAGAAACAGTGCCAGAAAATGGCTAAAAATATACCTTGATCCCAGAATTTTTTCTGACAAAATTTTCTGAACTACTTCTCCTTCTTCTGCGCAAATATGTTTCAATGTGATTTATAGCCATTAAGTGATTCGCAATTCACCGTCGTTTCTGGTACCAATACTCTAGTGAGTTGAATCGTTTTATCCTGGAATGATAATATTCCAAGATCTCGGGTACTTGAGGGGAATAATTTTCATAAGAACATGATGCGCATTCAATGGGCTCGATTTTATTCCGAAATATATTTTCAGATTCTGTTTCTAACTATTTCAATTTCTTTCTTCTGTTCTTCCTTGTTTTTTGTTTTGAGTTATATAAGTTTACTGGTTCATAATATTATAATTTAATACATATTACTAACAATCTTAAGAAAATTATAGTTATACTTTAATCTGTATTTTTGGTTTATGAGATTAAAACCTTTGTTGTTTTCTACTCCTTCTAAATTTTGTCTATTTCTAAGAAGATATAAAACTTTATTGGAGTATTAAAATTCAGAAATGATTTGAAGAATACAAAAATTTCATTATTTTCTTGTGAAATAGTATATAAAAACTTTGTTTGTGTTTTATCAAATGTATTGTTTATTATTAATTACAATACTGTTTATAGCTTTATTTTCTGCCATTAATTAAATTGTTCTGTTGTTACAGTGAGAAATGAAAATACTTCTGCGACTGTAACGACAACGACGATAGCTTCGTCAAACCGAACTGTTGTGCCACCGGCGGAAAAATAGGAAATTTTTTTGGGAGCCAGCTTCTAAGGATGGAAACAAAGGATGTTCTTTTGGCTTACCACGCTTGGTATGCAGAAATTCACCAGTGAAGATCCTCCAGTTCCTGCCGCCGACATGCCAGACAATGAAAACTTTATGATTGTTGAGGCATGGAAACAGACAGATTTACTTTGCAAAGGCTACATCCTAAGTGCTTTGCAGGATAATTTGTACAATGTCTAAAGTGATATGAATACTTCAAAAGAATTATGGGAAGTACTTGAGAAGAAGTACAAGACTGAAGATGTGTGCTTGAAAAAGTTTGTGGTTTCCAAGTTGCCTGACTATAAAATAATAGATACCAAAACCTTTGAAACCTAAGTTTAAGAGCTTCAACTTATTTTTCACGACCTTATGCTGAAGGTATGGTATGAATGAAGCATTTCAAGTAGCTGCAATGATTAAAAAGTTGCCTCTTTCATAGAGAGATTTAAAAAATTATCTAAAACACAAGCGCAAGGAAATGAAGTTTGAAGATCTTGTGATTCTTCTCAATATTGAGGAAGATAACAAAATAGTCGAGAAGAAGTCGCGTGGAAATTCAACGATTATGGGAGCTAATATCATTGAAGAGACTGCTCAAAAAAGTAAAAAGAAGAAGAGGTCTTCCGGGTAGATTAAGGACAGAACAAGAAAAAATTCTAGGGCAACTGCTATAATTATGGAAAAGCTGGTCACAAAGCCCCCGACTGTCGTCTCCCGAAGAAAAAGGGGACAGGCTAACATAGTGGAAAAGAATGTTGACATTGATGATCTGTGTGAAATGCTTTCGGAATGTAACAGAATTGCGGGGAAAATAGAATTATTCATCAAACTACTGCCGCCTACATACCTCAATCGAATGGAATTGCGAAAAGGAAAAATCGGATATTAAATGAAATGATGAATGCTTTACTAATAAGCTTACTTACCACAGAGCTTATGGGGGTATCTATCCTTACAGCCAACCAAATACTCAACAGAGTAACCCACAGCAAAACACAATTAATTCTATATGAAAAATGGAAAGGAAGAAAATTCAACTTGAAATATTTTAAAGTGTGAGGGTGTTTAGTAAAGGTACAAGTAACTTTACCCAAAAGGGTAAAAATTGGACCAAAAACTATGGATTGTATTTTTATTGGATATGCTACAAACATAAGAGCATATCGGTTTTTTGTTCATAAATCTGATAATCCTGAAGTTCATGTTAATACGATAATTGAATCAGAAAATATTAAATTCTTTGAAAATATTTATCCGTATAAAATTGAATGCGAATGCCGATTGAAAGATCTAAATGACCACGGGAAGAACCAAAGGAAAATACTCCAAGTGAATAGAATCTAAGGCGTAGCAAACGTCAAAGAACATCTACTTCATTTGGACCAGATTTCGTGACATTCTTGCTTGAAAATGAGCCTCAAACTTTCAAAGAAGCTATGTCATCTTCTGATTTAGCATTTTGGGAAGAAGCAGTCAATAGTGAGATTCATTTAATTTTGGATCATCATGCATGGGAATTAGTTTATCTTCCTCTAAGAAATATGCCTTTAGGTTCGAAATGGATCTTTAAGAGGAAAATAAAAACTGATGGCACAATTGACAAATATAAAGCAAGACTTGTCGTTAAAGATTATAGACAAAAGGAAGGCCTTGATTACTTTGACACTTTCTGCCCAGTTATGAGGATAACATCTATTAGGGTGTTAGTGGTACCGGAGGCCGTGTATGGTCATGAAATCCATCAAATGGATGTTAAAACGATTTTCTTAAATAGAGAGTTGGAGGAAGAAATTTACATGGAACAAACTGAGGGTTTTGTGATTCCTAGTAAAGAAAAGAAAGTTTCCAAACTAATTAAATTGCTTTATGGACTTAAACAAGCACCCAAACAATGGCATGCTAAATTTGACTAAATAATATTGGCAAATATTTTTAAATGAACTAGTGAGACAATTGTGTTTACATTAAAAATACTTCAGGTCACAAAATCATTGTTTGTTTTTATATTGATGACATACTGATAATGAGCAAAGATATGGCAGATATAAATGCTACTAAGCGCATGCTGGCTAGCAAATTTGACATAAAAGAAATAGGAGTTGTTGATGTGATTTAGGAATCAGAATTCACAATACTCCACAAGGTCTAGCATTATCACAGTCTCACTATATTGAAAAGTACTTGATAAGTTCAAGTATTTGCATTTCAAGATTGTCAAGACCCCAATTGACGTGAGTTATGCACTTCAAAAGAATAAAGATAAAAGTGACTCACGACTGGACCATGAGAGAGTATTGAGAAGTTTGATGTATATAATGAATTTTACGCGACCAAATATAGCATGTGCTATTAGCAAACTGAGTCGGTTTACAAGTATTCTCTATAAAATACAATGGATTTCAATGAAATAAGTTTTGGGGTATTTGAAACAAACCCAAGACTATGCTCTGCATTATAACAAATATCCATATGTAATTTAGGGATATAGTTATGAAAATGGGATCACCGAATCATTTGAAGTTTAATCTACTAGTGGATATGTTTTCACAATTGGGAATGGAGAAGTGTCTTGGAAATCATCCAAACAAATATGTATCGCCTGTTCTACGATGGAATCTAAATTCATAGCTTTAGATAAAGCCGATGATGAAGTTGAATAGCTTCGGAATTTCTTGGAAGATATTCCATTTTGGCCCAAACCTTTGGCACCTATATGTGTATATTGTGATAGTCAAGCATCAATAGGTAGGGCAGGAGCGTTATGTATAACAGAAAATCTCGTCACATATGATGGAGATACAATATTATTAGACAACTACTCTATAGTGGTATTATCACGATTGACAATGTGAAGTCAAGAGATAATGTGTCGGATCCACTTACAAAAGGCCTATCTAGACAGGCAGTTGAAAGATAATTGAAGGTAATAGGGATAAGGCCTAGGACAAGTCATCATGGCGGTAACTCTACTAACAGATTGGAGATCCTAAGAGCTAGGTTAAAAGAGATCAAAAAAAGTTATGAATGATGGTTCAACAATGTCAATTAACTCAACTCATTCTCACGATGAAGACAATGTTCAGGAATCAGGGTACAAAATTAAGGTTTTTTGATAAGTCAATAAAGCTTAAAGTTTTTTTAATGATTTGCTAAGTATAGCAGGAAATGACTAGATAATGTGTCTATAAGATTAGAAATCACCTATATGGGTGTGAAGTGTAAGCCGCTTCAAGGGGAATGAAAGTAAAGGCACACTCTCTAAGAACTCATGAAACCATGCGGTATGCATGGCTGAAAGGAACACAATCATGAAAACAATAGATGGTTAAGAGTTGATTGTGTGACTTGTGTTGTCTAGGTATACAACAAAGCTCGACAGTTCAAAGACACTAAATCTACTGATTGACCAAGTGTATCTGATATAAGTTCACTATGGAAAGTTCAAAGTAAAACCTACTTATCCAGATACAATTAATCATTTTTTGTATAAATCACACACTTGTCTGTGCATTCCTTTGTCTTTTAACCATTCAACTATTCATGTGGGGAATTGTTGGGATTGAAGGTTGGTGAATGGGAAATGGAGGGAAGAAATGTAAAAGGAAAGTGAGTTCGCTTATACTTTTTAAAGATCAATTGTCCCTCATTGGTGGTGGAAAAAAATGGGAATGTGCTTATATTAAAAAAGCAGTTCTCTTGGTATTAAATGGGTTGGAAAGAAGGAAATCCTTGTGTCGCCTTCATCGCTCACTTGCTCGGTTCGGTTTCATCTTCGGGTTCGGATTTAGATTTGGATTTGGTCAAAGATCGATAGATTGATTAATCTTTTTGGATAAAATTTCTTTCAATTATTTAATTAATTAATTTATCGTAAAGTAAACCCGGAGTAATCCAGGACCCGCGCGCGCGATGCGACCCGATCTATTTCTTTTCCCAGAATAATATAAACGTTTTGTCATACTCCAACAGCCATAGTTGTTCCTGAAAGATTGCAAATTATAAGAAACAGTGCCAGCAAATGGCTATAAATACACCTTGATCGTTGAGTTTTTCTGACAAAATTTTATAAACTTCTTCTGCACAAATAAATTTCAGTGCGATCTATATCCATTAAGTGATTCGCAGTTCACCATCATTTTCGGTACCGATACTCTAGTGAGTTAAATCGTTCTATCCTGGAATGATAATATTCCAATACCTCGGGTACTTGAAGGGAATAATTTTCTTAAAGACACATTATATATTCAGAAGGTTCGATTTTATTTCGAAATATATTTTCAGATTATGTTTATGACTATTTCAATTTTTGCCTTACTTTTGTTCTTCCTTGTTTCGGTTTTGAGTTACAGAAGTTTACTATTTCATAATATTATAATTTAATATAGATTAATAATAATCTTAAGGAAATTATATTTATACTTTAATCTGTATTCTGATTTCTAGAGATTAAAATCTTTATGGATTTCTACTCTTTCTGAATTTTTAAATTTCGGATTGACGAAACAAGAAGCGGGGTTAATGTGAGGCTGGAGATCTGAAGGAAGAGCCTAGAGTCTAAAGGTTTCAATTTGAGCAATACCAAAATGAAATTCTGAGAGTGTAAGTTTAGTGACGAGACTCATGAAGTGGGGTTGATGTGAAGCTTGATACCCAAGTCATCCCGAGGAGGAGTAGTTTCAAGTATCTCGGGTCTATAATCCAAGGTAAGAGGGAGATTGATAATGAGATATCCCACAGTATCGGTGCGGGGTAGATGAAATGGAGGCTCGCATCTGGTGTTTTGTGTTCCACCAAGACTTAAGGGTAAGTTCTATAGAGTGGTGGTTACACCAACTATGCTGTATGGGGTTGAGTGTGGGCCAGACAAGAACTCCCATGTTCAGAGGATGAAAGTAGCAGAAATAAGGATATTGAGATGGATGTGTGAGCGTACCAGGAGAGATAAGATTAGGAACGAAGTTATTCGGGACAAAGTGGGAGTAGCCCCCATGTAGGACAAGATGCAGGAGTTGAGGCTGAGATGGTTCGGGCACGTGCAGAGGAGGAGTACGAATACCCCTGTTAGGAGGTGTGGGAGGCTGGCAGTGGCAGGGATGAGAAGGGGTAGAGGATGGCCGAAGAAGTATTGGGGAGAGGTGATTAGGCAGGATATGACGCTACTTCAACTCATTGAGGATATGACCCAGGATAGAAGGGTGTGAAGGTCAAAGATTAGGGTAGTTGGCTAGTAGGTAGTGGAGAGTTCCCCATTACTTTTTAGTAGTATTAGTAGATCCCTTGTTTACAACTAGGGTTGAGCCACAACTCTAGTAAGAATCTAGCTACTCATAGTGAAAAGTGAAGAAAAACAAGAAAAAATACTAATTAAACTCATAATCTAAGATTAAAATAATAAAATATGATGTTTAAATCTTAAAATAGTCACAAACTTCCTAAAATGGCAAAATATAACGGCTACAACAGCTCAAGCTTCTAAACTTGACCTAAAAATGTGAATCTCGTCTATTTGTAGTGGCCCAAAATTTGCTGACAAAAATACACCTCAGGAGGTTCTGCGGCCGCACAATTTCATGTGCGGACAGCAAATTTCTTTGGCTGGTAGGGTCTTGGATTCTGCAGCCACAAAATTCTAGTCTACGGCTACAAAGCATCTTCTGCGGCCGCACAATTCTTGTTCGGTCCGCACTTCAGGCAAGCCTCTGGTCTTGGTCATTAGCATACTCTCTAAACTTTGACTCATTTTCAGTGCAAACCTTGTTCTGCGGTCTCTCAATTTTTGTGTGGTTCGCACATTAGCTAAAACACTTCTCGGCTCTTTCACTTATCTTGCAGTCGTAGATGGAATTATGCGATCTGCACTTTCTTTTGCGGACCGCACTTCTTAAGTTTTACGCCCCTTATTGCCTTATGAGTTGGAACACTACTTTTTGAGTTGAATTTCATCATGAGAGCTCAAACTTCCAACATTCCTGCAATTTTCACACTTTCATTACTTTTGGAAACATAAATCAATACTTATAGACTAAAATAAAAGCAAAAGGATGCTAATAAGTAGTCAAAATCCACACTTATCAAGTCCACCAAAGTTAAGTCTTTGCTTGTCCTCAAGAAATTGGTTCTCACCTTCTTAGAGTTAAGGGTCATTTCAGCAAGACAAAGGTGAGCCATTCACACATCAGTTGGGACCAACAATTACCCACACTACTCATGCATTATTAACAAGGTAACAAGTCAAATATTCATGCACATATGGTTTTTGACATTTGAGCTTCAAGAATTGACTTTACTCATCAAGGACTCTTGTTCTATAATGTAGATCATGGTCGTCTTCCTCTTCTACTTTCCATTTGCCAGGCTGACATATGAATTAATACTAAATCTTAATATTCATGAAAGGCTCACTCATCCCTTACAAGAGAATGTCACAAGTACGGCTTCAAGTACCATAAGCTTGACCCTCATGTAGATCGCCACTGATGTAAGATCACTCGGTTCGAAATCAAGTAGGACTTATTTCGGGTTGTAATGAAGGCTTTTGGGCTAGGGTAGGATATGATATGGGTAAGTGGTTACACCTTTCCTTTAACACTCCACCTTTTCATTTCTCGGCTCACAATTATCAATTCTTAAAGGCATTTTCTTTTCATTGGGGATTAGAGAGACTTAACATCACTCTTTCTTGTTTATTTCATTCTTTTTCTCCCTTTTTGATTGCTCATGCTAGGTATCATTACCTCTTTTTTGAATCCATCAATCCTTCACTTATTCACGTTTTTCATTTTTCTTTTTGTTTATTTCTTTTCATTTTTTTCTCTTGTTATGCCTTGATACTTTTTTCAAATTCCTCATCTCTCCTCCAAACTTATGTTTTAAGCCACTTATTTCACAAAAGTGTCAAGGAAAGTTAGGGTGCCAAGAGAAGGTCAAGACAAAATGAGTAAAGGCTTATAATATGGTTATCAAACGAGAAAGGTTGGAGGCTCAAAGGGGTTGACTAGGGCTAACAATATTGGGTGGAAATAGAAAGCTCAAACGGGCCAAGGAAAGCCTACAATCATCTCTCAAACCAAGCAAACTTAGGATTTCGCTTTGAAACACATTAGGGGCAAGTTCTAGACCTTTCGCACGGATATTTGGACGAGCAACAATTTATCTCACCCCTCACTCATCTAGATTGTAAAAGAGGATAGAGTTAAGAGCTTAAAATTACCACATTTCTGTTTAAAGATCACTATGGTCCAATAAACCATTCGATGATCACCAAAGTCAACTCAAGAGTCACAAAGTCACTGACTAGAGCTATTTCTTTAAAAAACCTTGTCTCTAACCATAAGAACATAGTTAAGTGTGTTTGTACCAATTGAAGCATGATTAACTCTCCAAGACTGACTTGATTATGTCTTTTTGTTTATTACTACCACTATTATTACCTAAACATAAGAATGGAATCCTTCTCTTAAAAAGGTTGTCATGACATCCACATTGGGGCGAGTCACCCGATTCACACAACAACCACCTTTGGAGAGAACCTGGTGTTAAGAAAATAAAAAGAAGCTACTTAACAAAATAAGAAGTAATATGGAAAAGAGAAAGAAGCTAATAAGCAATAACTAGTAAAGAGAATTAAATATACATAAGAGAAGAGAGAGGCGATAGATAAATACAAATAAGAAAAGAAAGAGTATCATCAAATTATTACAGACCAAATGTGTCAAAGTGTACCAATGTGTCAAATAAACTCCATCCCTTTTCCCCCAAGTAAAAGTAAGCATTGTCCCCAAGGCTTAGCAAAATAAGAATAAAAGAGGAAAGAGTGAGGAGAACTTCCTAATGATCCTTGGACATCTCAGTGTCCCCGGCATTTCCATCTTTCTCAGGGTCAACCAACTGAATATCATCATCATCAAATCTAGGCATGCCTGGGTTGTCGAACATCACACGCACTATCTCAGCAGTGTCGACAGCAAGGTCTGGCTCGTCAGACTGGCCAGCTGGTGCTACTGGTACAGATGGTGCTGAAGGATATGAGGCGGACTGGTGTAGGTCAAGCAGCATATCAAAGGGAAGGTCGCCAGCTGTAGCAAGTCTAGTCACCTCCCTCCGAAGCTTGTCCTCTCATTTCTTGCTTACATAGGACTTCCTCATCTTTACTTTTTTTCGCAGCTCCTCAATAACTGACCTTTGCTGAACCAATGTGTCCATGATAGTCTTCTAGTTTTCTAGAATCTTCTTTAGCATCTTATCAATGTCAGAAGGAGCCTGTCGTGCATGTGAAGTGGATTATGCTGCAACAGTACTAGATAAGTCAAACAACTTTGCAGTAGTTTTCTGCATCCAGTTGTTAAGACTCGCCAATGTCTGGGAGTCGTGTAGTGCAGATAGTGGGGCAATAGGCTTGGGCACTAGCCTTAGAGCTATGGTAGGAGCTTTGATAAGGGATGTGGATGATGGCAGGGGCATAGCAACAACACTAGAAGAAGGCTAGGTAGAGGTGGATGGGAAATCAGCTATCTTAGAAGCTACCACTCTTGGGTTATCAAACTGGCATATGGTGGTAGAAGGCTGAACTTTCTTCTTTGGGTTGCTTGCATCCATCAGCGAATACCAATCGAATGCTTCTTTGCCTTCACCTTGGTGTCAAAATCTCTCGGATCCACCTTTATGTCGGTGAGGTACTTTATGATAGTGTTTGGATAAGGTAGGTCGAGCTGTCCTACCGTGCAATCATTGAAATATTGACCGACATCACAGCACCCACCTTAATTGGGTACCCGATCATGATGGAAGCGACAAGAACTGTTTGAGGAATAGGAAGGTGAGTCTCATTCTGGCTCAGTTCTAGCCCGCTGCAAATAAAGGTTTGCCACCCTTTTGCCTCAAAACTCAAAATGCTCTGGTGGATAGGAACCCCAGCAGTGATCCATTGTGGTAGTGGCCCCAGTGGTTCTAAGATCTCAGCCAACCAAGGTCGGACTTTGTTCTTCATGGCGCACTTCTCCAAATACTGCTTTGGCTCTACATCCTCAAAGCCCAAGTAAGTATTTGGCGTATGCTGATCAAAACTCATATTAAGTTTGTGCACCTTGGTCACCTTCGTCCATTTCTCAATATGAGTGACATTGGCATAAAATTGTTGGATGAGGTATTCTTTGGTATCCTTAACTCTCTTGGTTAAACACATCCAACCCTTTTATTAGTACCTCAAAATTGTTGTGTTGTACTTCTCCGAATCTTTTCATAAAAACTGTTGCTCAAGAGTGAGAGACCTCACTAGCCACCACATACGAAAGATAGTGAAGGTGTCCATAATGACAAATCGATCTTCCCAAATCTCCTTCTTATTCGATCTCTCAAGACTGGTAGTTTTAGTATCTCCCCCTCTGCCTTCATCGGGGATGACATGTAAAACTTGTGCCTCAGGGACTGGTGCAGCTGATGGCTCAGAAGCCTGGATAGCTCTCTTCGACCCTTCGGAGGTGCTGTGAGATGAAGGCGGCTCGTCCTTAAGAAGGTATCTCCCATGTAGCCTCGACTATGTAGCCGTCTGATCCTCCTGCATAGAGGTTGAGTTGCCTTCTGACACCTTCCTAGACGGGACATAGGAGCTAGACATAGAGACATTTTCACATCTCCCTCTGCCGACTGTTGCTTTATTTTTGATTGTCTTTGGCTGGCCAAGGGGCAAGGAACTTTTACCTCGACCTCGAGAAGATTCACCTGTCCCCTTTGAAGTGTCACCTCGACCTCTTTATCGAACCATTGTCGTATCAAGCAGAGAAGAATGTTAGTTGCAATTCATTGTTCAAACAAATAAAGGAGTCATATAGGTAAGAGAGAAACAATTGGACATAGTGGGGTTATGAAGTTGATTGATGTCAACAGGATATCTATGGTCTGCATATTTCTGATATGTGGCCGCAGATGGAACTTGCAATCCGCAGATTTCTGTTGTGCGGTCGCAAAAAGAAAGTGCGATACACATATTTTATCTTATGGGGGCACTTCTGAGTCCCAAATTTGTTGACTCTCTTATGTAAGAGAAATGGACACTTCTGCGTCTGCAAGAGGAAATCTACGGTCGGCACAATTTGACTTGTGGAGACACAAACCTTCCTCTCATAAGCTTCAAAAAATTCAAATCTGTTGACCGCATAATTCAAGTGCGGTCGCTGAATTCAAACAATTACGAGCAGACAAAGTTTTAATTCTGAGTTTTTTTTCCATTTTTTTTGCACAAATAAGCATGGTAATATTGTAAAAATATAAAGTTTCACTAACCTAATCCTAGTGGAGCATGTATCAAGTTTACCCAGTTCAGATCTAGTTTACACACAGTTGAACTTTAATAACAAATGGCCTGAAAAGAACTAAAAATATACAAATTAAACTAACACAAAAAAATTAATATGAAATTGAAGCATACCAGATAGAGTGAGTGCAATGAGTGACTAATCACGGTGGCTGTGTGTGTGGACAGTTGAAATCTCCAAGAAAAATTAGTAGAGCAACAGTGTTTTGTGCAAAGTGGGAAAAGTGTAAAATGAGGTTTGCTATTCTATTTTTACCAACAATTTTGAGAAGGGAAAAGAGACAAAATGTGCAGTCCTTACCCTATCACTTGGGTGAACATTCTCATAACCCAATTTGTAGTCCGTACATTTTCAGGTGTGGCTGTAAATTTCACGCGCGGTTGCAGATCGACCTCCGCACTGACAACCTTAAACTCCAAAGAGTTTTTTATTTTTGAAATTTCAAATGTGCGGTCCGCAAGAGAAATGTGCGGATGCAATACTCATATGCTATGGCACCTAAAAATATGTGGTCGACACTCTTTTGAACACTTGGACATATTTTTGTCCACTGTTTTTGTAAGTCACACTCATTCCTATAGTACACTTCAAATCCAGTTAGAACATACATAATACCTAACTACAAAAAAACAATCTACAAAAAGAAAAAGGAAATGAACATGGGTTGCCTCCGAAGAAGCGCATGATTTAACGTCGCGACACGACGCCGAAAACACTCAAATGAAGTGAATGACCGCCACCATGTGGCTATATCCAAACTTGCCCAAATAGTGCTTTACCCGGTGACCATTGACTCGGGATACTTCATAATTTTTGTTCTTCAAGTCTAATGCAACAAAAATGCGTCACACCCACAATTTCAAAAGGACCACTCCACTTGGATTTTAGCTTCCCGAGAAACATCCTCAACCTTGAGTTAAAAAATAATAAAAGATTGCCCACCTTGAAATTTTTATTCCAAATGTGTTTGTCATGAAGATATTTCATCTTTTCTTTTTACAAGGACGAACTCGCACAAGCATGGTATAGTAACTTATCTAATTCATTCAAATGTGAACCCTCAAGATAGTGGCTACATTCCAATCAAGATTAAAGTTCTTTAGAACCCACATTGTCTTGTGCTCTAATTTCACCGGAAGATGACAAGCTTTTCCGAACACCAACCGGTATGACAACATTCTAATAGGTGTTTTGTAAGTCATCTGATAAGCTCAAAATGCATCATCAAGCTTCTTGGACCAATCTGTCTGATTAGCATTTACCGTTTTGGACAAGATACTCTTTATCTCCGGTTGGAGACCTCCACTTGCCCACTAGCTTATGTGTGATGGGGAGTCGTAACTTTGTGAGTTACACCATACTTGTGTAGTAAAGTGTCAAAAGCCTTATTGCAAAAGTGTGACCCGCCGTCGCCTATAATTGCACGTGGAGTACCAAACCTTGTGAAATATTCTTTTTCAAGAGAGCCACTACACTTCTCGCTTCATTAGTGGGTAGAGCAACGGACTCAGTCCATTTAGACACATAATCCACCATGACCAAGATGTAGGTTTTTCTACAAGAACTCACAAAAGGGCCCATGAAGTCAATACCCTATCGCACCTCCTTTTGGCGCTACCGCATCCCGCGAAGGGCGTGGTAAAGGGAGTTTTTCCAATTAAAGGACAATCGAAACGGGATTCGTTTATTTAATTCAGAGTCGCCACTTGAGAGATTTATGGTGTCCCAAGTCACCGATTTGAATCCCAAATCGAGGAAAAAGTTGACTCTATATTACAGTCTACGAACCAGAAATCCGGATAAGGAATTCTGTTAACCCGGGAGAAGGTGTTAGGCATTCCCGAGTTCCGTGGTTCTAGCACGGTCGCTCAATTGTCGTATTTGGCTTATTTATCTGATTTATAACATGCTTTAACTTATGTGCAAATTTTAACCTTTAACCACTTTTAATATTATTATTATTATAAGAATTATTTTAACAAAGAATTGCAACGTTGTGAAAACGTATCTCGAACCAAGTCACATCAATGTACCCGTGGTTATCGATATATTTCGACTCCGTTGAGATTTGGATTTGGGCCACATAAATGTGCGCCCGAGTTTAGGGAGATAACATTATTAAATACGCGCCTAAAGCTACTAACGCGTTATTATTTTGAGAATGCCGTGAAATTCGCTAAACGGCCTGTCCCTAAATCTAAGCGTTTAAAATAACAATCTATTGAGGGCCCCACAATTTGCGTGTTATTTGGCGAGGCTCGTCCCATTTATTACTTAAAGGGCTAATTAACCGCTTTTATTATTTATTTATTTTAAAAGAGAATTACAACGTCGTGAAAATGCATCTCGAACCACGTCACAATCAATGTACCCGTGATTATCGACACATTTCGACTTCGTTGAGATTTGGATTTGGGTCACATAAATGTGCACCCGAGTTTAAGAAAGTAAATTATTAAATACGCGCCTAAAGATACTAACGCGTTTGCACTTTGCGAGGGCCATGAAATTTACTAAATGGCACGCCTCGAGTTCTAAGGATAAGCAAGATTAATTAAAACGAGGGACATGCAATTATCAATGTTTGTTTGGCACGGCGCGCCTCGAATTATTTCTTTATTACTCCTATTTATATAAAAAAAA